>CM018892.1:5774892-5782392 GCA_009663005.1 Actinidia chinensis
AGTGAAAACAGGAGGTCAGCCAAGGCCGAGAAGCTATGAAGGCGACGACAGCCAAGCCTCCCACCAAAGGCGTCGTTATTCGGGAAAATAATACGTGGGTAGGCGACCACGTAATCGAAAAAGGGCGAGCCGGACTCTTCGCATGGAAGGAACCGCGCCCCCCCCCCCCCGCCGCCTAAAAGATTCAAATCCTCGAGGGCGATCAGTATGCCAAAGGGGGCGTGTGTGGCTTGGATGGTGCTCACTGGGTGATTCCGTCTTCCCGACAAGAAAGATGTTGATCATTTATCGAGAATGAATTGGTCGCCAAATCTTCCATGCCTGAGTCAGGTATTTTGTGACATCTTGGCGTTGTTTCTTTTGACAAATACTGAGATGTTATTTTTGGCAGTTGGCTTGTTCGCCTCTTCTCTTGCCCTCTCGTATCCAGGAGCATCTCCACGACATAGACTTCCATATGGCTCGCGCATATTCGTTTTAGCTTGAATGGTTAAATCTAAAAAACGAGGTTAAGGCAAAAATCGGTTGGGTCGAGCTTAGCGAGGAAAGGCTTGGGATTCAAATCCTGGCACGAGGTGGATGATCTGAGCCACCGTGGGCGGACTCACAAATAAACTGGCGAAGGCCAGGAGCTAGCCATCGAGGACTTCAAAGCCTCGGGGGAATTCAAGCGGCGGTTACAGATTCTGCGTCAAACATACTTCAGTGAGGGATTTGATTTCTGCAAGAGGCCAGATTCTCCCATCAAGTCCCCAACCTTTGTGTCGACGTGGGCGATATGGCGATGGACCAAGTTTTTCCGATGAAGAGAGGCGATGGAAAGAAGGAGAATATCCTGTGTGCAGGAGTTGCTCCTGATGTTAATTTTTTTTTTTTGGCCATCGCTTTAGGCGAGGCTCAAACAATGTAATAGTTCTTAGTGTGAAGAAATCATCCATTGACGTATTTGTTTTGCGAGGTTTATATAGTTCTGTTTTATTTTGTAAAGTAAATGCATTCTCCATCCGTCTAGGTGAACGGCTTGTGAGGCGATACGTTTCAGTGCGATCAAATTACCATTGTTTAACGGAGTGGCGATCTTCGTTTTTGCAACATTTGTTATGGCGATCAGCACCTTTATCGTTGGCCGATGAGCGTATCCTTATTTTTGGCGACATAAATAACGAGATCAAGACGCCTGTATCGTTTAATGAAACGACGATCTTAATTTTGGCGACTCAATCTTTTTCATAACTGGCGAGGTGTCAACCATAGTCGAATCATAAGAATTTTCAATTAATAAGTAAAATTAACAAACACAGATCATTGGCTCACCCAATTCTACTGATAATCTTTCCTTCAAATCTCGCGTTCCAGGGATGTAGAGTGCTTTTCCGTTAGATCTCCAGCCACAATTCCCTGGCCTGGAAACGTGATAACTTGTAGGGCCTTCCCATTGGGACCGATCTCCCTGCGCTCGGACAATCTCTTGTGGATGGGTTCCCTTGCAAGACCAGTCCCCAGGGAGGAACGACGGTGCTTTACTCTTTCGTTGTAGTATTTTGGCGATCCGACTTTTGTAAGCCGCTTGGCGTACTTCTGGCTCTCTCCCTTTTTTCATCGAGGAGATCAGGTTTAGCCTAGCTCGTCCTCGTTGCCTATTTTTGTCGAAGTTTAACGTTCTGAAGCTTGGCATACCTATTTCCACTGGTATGACTGATTCAGTTCTGAAGATCCCATGTATTATGGAGTTTCACTGTAGGAATCCGACTAGTAGTAATGATTAAGCCCAGAGTATGCTTGGTAAGTCTTCCGGCCCATTCCGGCTTTTGATCTTTCCTAACCTCGCCTTCAAATTCTGAGGATGGTACGATTAGTACTTCAACTGGTCCGTTATCCTGAGGATGGCCGGGCGAAGAAAAATGATGGGAGATGGCAAAGATGTTTTTTCCATATGAAATCTCAGGTAATTTTTCTCAGTAATTTTGGCGAGAGGTTGAGCTTTATCCATTTGGTAAATCGTCTATGTGACATCAAAATTTATCTTTGCAAGGGAGCTCGTGGTAGGGGACCCAGTATGTCTATTCCCCATTGGGCGAATGGCCAGGCTTGACATCGTCCATCTCAGTGTGGGGGGATGGCTTGACGGGAGCAATCTCTGCATTTGTCGCATCTCTTTACATACGCAGCCGCATCCTCGTTCCATAGTCGGCCAAAACTATCCTTGGCGAATTGTCCTCCTTGCTACGACCTTGCTTCCGGATTGGTTTCCGCCCAGATGCCTCATGTATTTCTTTTAGATGTACGCTGCTTCTCTGGTTGGAGACATTTCACGAGGGGTCCCGAGAAAGACCTTTTTTTATAATTTCCGTGTGAATTGCAAAATCTTGCTGATCTGGACTGGAGACGGCGAGTTTTGGAGTTTTTCTTTTGGTAAGATACCATCCTGGAGATAGGCAAAATTTCTTATCACGTCGGACTTCCTCCGCTTGGAGGACCTGATTGTTGATTCCAATGCTTGGCTTGGCTAAAAATTCCAAAGGCACGCACCTGTAATGAATAAACTCAAAAGTGGATGTCAAATGTGCGTAAGGCGTCCGCCTTTTTATTATCGCTCGGGGAATTGTGACGGATTTTGAAGACTTGGCGTTGTGGCTGCGGCCTTACTCGCCTACATAGCTTCATGTCTCGTGCCTTGGCGAGGTAGTCCCCTTGAACTTGGTTCAACCACTAGTGTGAATCACTTGAGATTTCCAAGATTGTGCCCCCAACTCCATTGCTACCTTAAACCCGGCGAGGAGTGCTTCATATTCGGCTTCATTAATTAGTGGCTTTAAAATCCATCTTATGGCGTATTCCATTTGTTCGCCTGACTGGAGTCTGTAGAAAACGAGTCTCGCAACCACAACTCGTGTTGGTTAGAAGAGCCATCCACGTATAATGTCCAGCGGGGCGAGATCCTTCTCCGAAGTCAGTTCTTTGGGAATTTTCCTCTTCAGGGGCTGTTGTCTGTTTGGGTTTTCATGTGTGGAATTCCATAATGAAATCAGCCAGGCCTGGGCTTTTATGGCTAATTCTCGGGCTTGTATTCATGTGGAACTCACTTAGCTCAATGGCCCATTTCGGATGTCTCCCGACGTGTCCGTTCGTTTGGAGAATCTACTTTAGAGGCGTTTGATCTGTCAACACTATGATGGAAAGGGCCTGGAAGTACTGATGAATTTTTCTGGCGCGGGATCATTAGAGCATAGGCGTCTTTTCAATCCTCAGATATCTGGCCCTCTAGTCACCAATTAAAGTTTTTGCTAACGTAATATATTGGTTTTTTTGGATTTTATCTCTTGTCCTTCTTCTCTCTCTCGGACAGTACTGACTCGAGCACTATTGCGGTGGGGCGAGGTAGATAAATACACGTAGATATCTTCTTCGGCGGTGGGGACCGAGAGTAAAGGCGGGGACCCGAGATACTCCTCAGCTGTGGAACGCATTTTTCAGATTCCTCACTCCATTGAAAAAGGTCTAGCTTCTTTCTTCTCAGGATTTTGAAGAAAGGGAGGCACTTTTCCGTAGTTTGGAGACGAATCTGTTCAGGGGCGGCTCCTCGCCCCTGTCAGGTTGTCTGTACTTCTCGGATTTCCTCCTGGCGTCTCATTGTCGATTTAGGGCTTGGATTTGATCCGGGTTTCACACTCAATTCCTCGCTTGGGTGACCAGGAATCCGAGAAACTTTCCAGAAGACACTCCAAAGATCAATTTCGAGGGAGTCAATAATCATGTCTGTTGTTGGGTGGGGGTGGGCCAACCTCATTCCGTATATCGTATGCTTCTTCAGGTGGGCGATGTGGTTGTGTCTTGAGGACTCTTAAAACCACATATCAAAATCTATGTAACTTCCATAGTCTTACCATTTGTGCCATTGAACATCTTGTTGACCAGTCTCCTGATACGCTTGCCCCGCGTTCTTTAACCCAAACGGCATGACTTTGTACCAATATAGCCCCCCGTTCCTGATAAAAGAAGTTTTCTTTTCTCAACGGTAGGAGGATAACATTTTATCTGATTATAAACCCCTAGAAGGCTCCTAAAGCTCAAGAGCTCATGCTTGGAGGTGTCGTCTACTATCAATCGATTTTAGGCAAAGGAAAACTTTCTTTTTCGGGCAAGCCTTTGTTGAGATCGTTGAAGTCTAAATACGCACACCCTCTCACTTCCCCTCCTTTTTTTGGGGCGACTACGACATTGGCGCCAATCCGATAGTGGGCTTCTCGACAACATTAGCTTTGATGAGTTTGTGCTTATTTCGTCTTCAATGACTTTCAAGGCGTTCAGGGGCGAACTTCCTTCCTCCGTTTCCTGGCGTACTGGGAGTATTCAGCTTTGTGAACAGCTTATCATGGCGACTTCTGGGTCGATGCCAGGACGGTCGCCTTTAACCAGGCGAACACGTCAGAATTCTTTTTCAGAAATCTATGAAGGCGAAGAAACGCATTCATCGTGGATTCTCTGTTCCGAGCATGATGTCGTGTGACGATCTGGGTAGTTTGGGTGAATGGAGATGGGAACGACGGTTTTTCGAGAGGGTTTGGTATCTCGTCTCTCCTGGGGTCTTCAAGATAAGCTGTTCTATCTATCTCATCTCCTCATATCCCCCATGTCTCGCCCCGCCGTCTGTGATTGCTATTGGGCGGACTGAACGAAGTTCCAACCTTTATTTATATGGCTGAGATCAAGGCATTGCCTAGCCCACCTTTCTATTCAGCCCTTACTTCGCCTATTCCCAGTCAAGGTGGGGAAGTTCATCTCTTCAGGTGGTAGGTAGAAGTGATCGCCTTTGATTCCTCCCAGCGGAGGTCGCCCCAGGATGGCATAAGGCAGGGACAATCTACCACAATAAAAATCCGGTCATAATAAAAACGGTGGTCCTGGTGTGGTCGGTTTCCCAGGGTTTTATTGGTAAGTTGATCCATCCCAAGGGGGTGCGTCGTATTTCCCTTCCTCCAATCCTATCAGTGGGTTGAAATGTGCCACTTGGTCCAGCCCCAATTTTTATTTTTTTGACGCTGAGATGAACATATTCCGCCTAGCTCCGTTGTCGATTCAGATCCTCTGGAACGTTGAAATTGGCGATGACAGCCAAACCACCAGGAATCGTCGTGTGCTCAAGTGCAACGCCTCTCAAATCATCATTGCTGAAGGTGATTGGTGTTGGTCAGCAACGAATGTAGGAGAGGTTGTAGACTTCCTCGTCGGACGGGCTATGTGGGCACTTCGTGGCATGCCTTTTCTGGATGAAGTCGAATAACCGCCCGATCCGAAACCTCCGTGATTGTTTTTGTATATCGCCCGCAGTTGGTCTGTGTTGCCCTGGAACCTTCTTTTGGGGAGTTGGGCGTGGCGATTAGCAACAATTCCTCAGGTAAAATCTTTTAATGAGGTCGCAATCCTGCTCTTTTAGAGTTGAAAACAGTCTCAGTATGTGTCCGTGGTCCCGGTGGATTCACATATTTGTTTTCTGTCTTTTTGGGGGTCATTTTTGATCTTTCCGGGCCATTTGATGACGAATTCCTTCGTGCTTACTTTCCGAGAGAACTTGGGCGACAGGGGTGTTGAGTGGTGGTAGGATAAACTCAGTCGGCGAGGCTGGTGGGGCCCCCCGAGGACGCCTATTCTAGACCGTTTGGGATCTAGGTCAGTCTTTTTTTACCTCGTCTCTCCCTATAATCAGTCCGCCTCGTATCAGGCTCTTTCCTCTTATGGTTATCCTTTTCCCTTCCTCGTCGCCTCGTTTAAGCTCGCTAACTCCCTCTGCGGCGATGACTTGTCGGCTTGCTCTGGAGTGTGGATAAAGTTTCCGGGAACGGGTTTGGAAAGGGAGTCGAATAGTGGACCATGTCGGAGGTCCTTCCATCATTGGCCATGGATTATTTACTTTTGGTCGCTGGATCCTCGACTTCTAAATAGCCTATTGAAGAATGTTTTTCACGAATCTTTGCAAGCTCTTCAGTTTCTTTTGATGAATGGTGAAAAGGTGAGAAGTATCTTTTGGCGATTTTTTCTACCGCTCATGAATTGGCGACGAAGATTCGACTGAATCCGCCAAAAAGAATCATGGTTCCTGGGGGCTACAGTTTCAAACATGACCGTGCTGGCGGGTCCTTTTCAAAGTGGCCGGAGAACGGTTTTGCACATAATCTCTCCGCGCAACCCTGGAGCGACATTAGGCTCTTTTACGAGTCCAGGTGGTCTATTGGGATCGTTTTTCCTTGCATAAATATCGAGCTGGGCGGGGAGGCCTTTGAACTTCGATTAAAATCCGAGCCCTCAATATCCTCTCTGTTAACGGCGGTTCTAATCTGTTAATTAGTGTGTCCACAGTACTACTGGGGTCATTGTTTCCAGTGTGTGATGGCGTCGAGCCTCTGCGTCCAGTCTTGAAACTTTTGCGAGGTGGATTTTGTTTCGTGCCCCTGATCCGATCGTTCAATGAGGACTCCTCCCCCTTCTCGACCTGGTTGGAGTTTTACTAGATTCTGAGGAACTGCTTTTCACGGAGGACGAGCTGATTCTTGGCGTCTCCCCCGCCCTACTTGATCGGCACTATATTTCGAGAACGATCTCCTGAACGTCCGAGTGGCGAGAATCGCTCGATATCAGGGACGGGTGGGAGCGCTGGAAGTGGGGGGTTTGGCAGCGCGAGGAGTTGCATTATTTAGGCGACCATTATTTCGTTCATTATCCTCCATCTGCTTCAGCCATATCGTGTATCTCATGTGGAGACCTCCAGATCTGAACTTGGCCTGGGTTAGCTCTAGGATGGGATTCTGTTCCCCTGGGGCTACTGGCACTTGGTCTGGGTAGGGTTGGCGGCTGCGCAGTGCATAAGAAATTGGTCGTTCCCACAGAAACGCGCCAACTGTTGTGGTAGAAATCCTGGGATGAGCAATCCAACATTCAATCTTGCTCTTTGTACCTCGGCACTGGACCTCCAGTAACTTAAGGACGACCTTTTTGCACAGATGAAAGTAAAATGACGACCGGGGCGAGGCCCGCCAAAACCCCTCCGGCGTGGCGATCAGACTACGGTGAGACAGTAGGTAAAAGGCTCAGAGGAGAGAGTTGTAGAGTATATTGAAGCGTCACCTTTGTTTAATGGGGAGCGGCCTTTTTATAGACGGCTTACTGGTCGTGCCCATGGATCACGGCGAGATCCTCGGAAGGATGAGTAAATGGAAGATATCTCGGAGATATAGTAGACATAATTGGGAAGATTGCCCATCATTGAGAGTATCCTCCCGCATGTCGGTGTCGGTGGGGATAGAATCCTCGCGATGGGGCGTAGATAGGATTCGGGTGAAAGATTGGTCAAGCCGGTATTCTGGCCTCGCTCAAGGGCGAGTATGAGACACATCTTTGGCTCTGGGCGTGCTCCATTGGAGATAACTTGGCGGAGGTTCCGTGCTTGAACTTGGTACTCGTTTTATCCGTCGGTCAAGAGGGTTCGAGATGCGTTTGGCATTCTAA
>CM018892.1:5812392-5819892 GCA_009663005.1 Actinidia chinensis
GAAAAAGAAAAACAACAAATCAAACTGAAAGATTACAATTATAAAAATATAAACCTACCAAAAATTAAAGAAAATTATAAAAAATGATCTCGTAATATGCTCGTCCACCCCTCAACTTAAAGGTTGCATTGTCCTCAAAGCAACAATATCAAGGTTAAGACCAGGGATAGAAACCTGGGGAGGTTTAAACCATGATTGGTGGATCAATGAGATCCACACAATCAATTAGCCACGGAAAGACTCAACATAGGGCTTAACCTTGCACGTTGACTTTGCAAGTCATATCATTTTTCGGATTGTACTTAAAGTAGCACCATGGGAGAATTTCCCTGATTTGATAGGGGCCCTGACCATTTACTTCTCAATTTTCCCGTAAAAGAGAGTAACTGGGAATTGTAAAGAAGAACCTTTTGACCAACATGAACGTTACGTGAATTGTTGGTCATGACGAGCTTTCATCTTAGCCTTTGAAATTTTGGCGTTCTCATACGCATTCATTGCTACGTATTTCATCGGTTCATTCAAGGTAAAGTTACGGTGGTTGCCGGCCTTCACAAAAATTCCTCATTATCTTGGTCGAATTGCCCACTATGCGTGTATGTTCGATCTCAATAGGAGGTGAACATACGCTTTCCCATACACTAGGACGTACGGAGAGGCACAAGAATGGTTTTGTGTAAACCATTATTCGATTGGCCCACAAAGCATCAATTTAAGCGCAAAAACCAATCTTTTCGAGGACGGATTTAACGTCTTTTCTAAGAGCGTCTGATTTCTCGATTGGCTAATTCAACTTAGCCTTGAGTTTGGGATGGTATGGTAATCCAACCTGGAACATGCCGTATTTTCCATGAGTACCCCTATTGGTTATTACAGAAGTGGGTAAAGCCACCATCACTTATGATGGATCGAGGCATACAGAATCGGGAGAAAAGAATTTTTAAAAAATTGACACAACCTGATGGTCATGGTCCGTGAAGGGATAGACCTGCTACCTACTTGAATACATAATCAATGCCCACTGGAAGATAGAGATAACCAAAAGGAACTAGGAAATGGTCCAAAAGTCGATGCCCTAACAAGCAAAAAACTTACAAAATAGAATCGGATAAGCGGGCATCATATGTCTCCCTAGTAAGGCTCCTTAACTTTTGACTTATCACAAGCCAAATAAAAGGAATGAACATTCTTTTAAAACAATGGTCGGCCAATAGAGTCCACTTTTAAAGTTTGGCATGTTTTCTTTGATGAAAATGGCCCCCCACAGGCTTGAGAAGGTTTTTTGTTTCTCTGTAACAAACTCGTAGTACGCTTGAGACTTCATTCATCAGGCACACATCTAGATCACAATTGATCGACCAATATATTGAACAAAATACGGCTTATCCAAAAAGCAATTGTCTGACTAGCCGAAAAGAATCGCTTTTTGTCCATTGAGGACCACTTGGAAGGTATTGCTTTTATAGACCAAATAGTTGGCTACATCGGCATATCACCGGTATTAAAAGATGATTCCAGCATTGGCAAGACTATACTTTCTTCTCCGGACCGTCTCACGATAGGAGCGTCATCATCTATCGGAGGATGCTCATAAAGGAGGCGTGGATAATGATCTGCAACAACGTTTTCACTCTCTTTGTCCGTCATCTAGAAGATTAAAATTAGTGAAGAAGCTCTTTTGAACCCACTAATCAATATAGGCTTTGCATCTTGCTAGGTCAAGACGGTTACTTATGACAGGTGTAGTAAGTCAACTAGTTTTGCTGTGTAAGATGAGCAATAGAGATTTTTCTCATTTCAACCTAGGAACGGCCCCTACAAGCGAAATCACTCGCATCACAATATTAATTCAAAAAGTAGGCTCCAATCCGGAGGTTGGAATAGGGAGCCAGTAGTTTAAGTGATTTTTTTACATTATCAAATCATAGTTGACACGACGGACGAAAACCAGTGTATTCGAATGGAGCGTCTTTTGCCAAGAGGGACACAGAGGACCTAGAAATGGCATAAAGGATTGAAGATGAAATGCCAGTCAAAACCTGCATTGACCAAGAAATGACTAACCATCCCTCACATTCGAGGGCAGTAGCTTTTAGTGAGCTCTACCTTAGCAGTGGATCTACTGATGCCCTTCCAGAAATGATGTGGCCAAAAATTAGATCCTGTTGTCACCGTGAGATGACATTTATCCAAATTCAAAACAGAGATTGAGCTTTGCAATCTCTTAAGTACCAACCCAAGATTTGTCAAGACAAGGTCCTAGGTGTCCTCATACACGAAAAATCATCCATAAATACCTCCAAAATTGTTCCACCATATCTTCTAAAAATGCTAATCAGATATCTCTGAAATAGTGGCAGAAAGAAACATTGATAACCCAAATGGCATAAGTCCTCTGTAACCTCCTCGTGTTAATGTGCATCAAGTTCTAAGAGAAATTGAGATAAGAGGGACACTGTTATGGCTTCAAGAGAGGTGGTAGATTTAGTTTGAATTATTTGAAAGTCTCATAAAATCTCAGAAATCGAACTTAAATTGTTCTTTGGTTTGGCTACCGATGGGGAAATGGGCATGATGAAAAATCTCAAGTCCTCCGTTAAGGAAGCTCCTCACTTTGGAGTTAGACTCACTCTGTTCTTTCCTCTTATCATTCACTTTTAATTTCTTGTTCTCCTCCTTATCGGCACTCCCCACTCTCTTTTCTTTTCCCCTAGTCTCTCTATAAACCCCAACCGGACCCTCAAGCTTACTTTAGAGCCTCTCCCTACCATTAGGATCATCAAGAGGAAGAATCGTATTGCCAATAGTGCTTACCACTTCTGTAAAACAGTGATGGCTTGAACTTGCTCGATGGCCAGAAGATGGTTGGTTCGAGAAATCTCAAGTGGAATGCACAGCCTAGATGGGTTTGGTTGAGATATGGCAGGTAAACTTACCCTTCTCAGTAAGGGTCAAGGCTTTGTGTGAGAAGAGTCAATGACTCTTAATGTCATCCAATGTCTTATCAACCCTGAAATTACCCCCTCCTTGGGATTGAGGCGATGATGGTTAGAGGGGATCCTCCAACGCCTTTTTATGTGGGGGTTGAAATGTGTTGTGATTAAGCTTGCTGGTGGAGGAGATTGGCAAGTGTTGCTTTTGTGGTAACGTCGAGCCTGACTGTTACCACGGATGAAAGTTTTATGATCCTTCTGGGTGTGCTGGTGGAGGGAAGGTTGCCTGATAAGTTGAGGCTTATGAAACCCTTCTTGATAGGCTTTGGGGAATGAGTCCCTCATTGAGTCATCTAAACTTTGGATGCTCTCCCCCCCAGGTTATAGGTAATATTGGAGTATGGGTTTCGTGCCCTTGGACCATAGTGACCAAGAGCATGGGACTTGCACCATGCAAGGCCTACCATGATCTGGAGATGTTACACGTGCACGATACGGTGTCGTGCTTTTGGCTCACAAGGCACAACACATTCTTAGACTCTTCACTCCCCACTTGCATTAATCTTGTTGTAAACTCTAGGCTTCTATTTTCTTGGCCAGCGTGGCAACGCCGTTAGCATTCACATCATAAAGCCAGCTGTAATTGCGTATTTTCTTCCTTGTTGGTTAGGCCTAACCTTTCGGAATTCTAGGTTCATGGGAATGGCCGAATCTCGAGTAAATTTGCCGAATGGTAATGAAAATAGAGAATAAGTTTCGTGAGGGTCCTTATCCAGAAGTTTCCGCGCACATGGTCTCAACAAATTGTTTGAGTTGGGGGCGTAAGAGAGGCAAGAGAGGCATATAAGATGTTGATTCAGTTGTCAGTTTCAGCAAAGCCATGGTTGTGGGCAAAGCAGTTAAATGGCTCCTAAAACGCTTCCCAACATTGAAAGAAGTTTTGTCGCCCGTGGACATTGGAGAAATTGTGAGATTTGCGTCTTAAAGCTTCTGTTCTATTTTCTAGAAAAAACTTTTTCAAAAATTCCCCGTTTTGAAGAGTTTGCCAAGAGTGGATTAGAAAGTGGTCGCAAAGAATGAATCAGTCTAGGACAGTATCTTTTAAACAAAAAGAAAAAAGTTTGAAGAAAAAAAGATTTTCTTGGACAAGGTAATGTCAGCACTAATGAGCTGCATCTTCAAAATTCCTTTATGTTAAAAGGCATTAAGGCTTATGAATCTACCCCATGAAATTGGAGGAAGCATGGGAATCTATCTAGTCGTAATGTTCAGGTAGCGTAGTGGGGTGAAAGAAAAACAATGTGTGAACTCGGGTGCTGAGCGGGGGTTTCAGTAATTCTCTCACTGTGGGAATTGGGGAGCATCCAATGCCTCCAAGATTGCTCCCGCCTTCACTCGTATAACCCCTTAAGCCTTAATAAGTAGTGTGGCGGATTAGAGGAGGATTGAGGCACATCTACAATTGGTGGGCTTAAGCATTGCATTGGATTTTGTGGGGCAAAGAGGGGTACCCTCCTTTCTTCATTTGGTCTTCCATAGAAAAGGTATATGGGTCGACCACTAACGAGATTCTGGGAGGTGCGTTAAAAAGTAATGGGTGGGTCGACTCGTAAAGGGTCGATTGTTATTCGTGCCCACGGGGCATACATATGCAATGCGCAAATAGTATGCCTAAATCCTAGTCAACACATCAAACACAATATATATATATTTTTTTAATTATTTTTTTTAAATTGATCGGTCAAAACTCAATAGTCAACATTCGATGGTCAATAGTCAAAATTTGTATTTTTTAAAAAAAGTGTTTTTTAATATTCAGTCAAAATTCAACAGTCAAAATTCGGTGGTCAACAGTGCAAAATTTGAATTATATTATATATTATATAAATTAGAGATATAGATAGTATATATTTTTAGCGATTTGCTCGTTCCTTCAACTCCCCGGCAAGGGCGCCAATCTTAATCTTTAGCCAAACGTTGCGGCTTGAGTAGACCCCACAAGAGGAAGGCGTGGCGGAGGGAGTAGTATACCGCAGAGTACGAGTCAATTCCATAGGGAGGTGTGAGTAAAACTGAATGGGAAAATAGTTTTCCTTTCAATGACTCACAAAGGATGAACAAGAATATTCTAAAAAATTAAAAATATAGATTATTTTTGGAATTTGTTCGGTTTCTCATATTTTGACAAATCAAATGAAATTAGCTTAAATGGAAATTGTTTGTAAAATTAATGTTGAAATTATCTCGGGGTGGTCGTTTCAACCGATATGTGTCTGAAATTCAAAGGTGAGTGGTGTTTATAAACTCAGACTCCTTCGACTACGTCGGAGTTAGGATTCGAAAGATTTAGCAATAAACCCCTTTTTTTTTTTAAAAAACTTCATTTCTAGATGAGATCGGGTGTTAGATTCAAAACATGAATACCATCGATTCACCAATACTTATAATAAGACTAGGTTATGCATAAGCGTTTTGACCGAAAATAATTAACATCCAAGTTTTCAATAATTTATACAAATTGAAGATAAAAACTGATAAAAACGAATATACAACTTTTGAAATCTAAAATCTCACATCCTTTTTCACCAAGACTTCAATCAATATCACAATAACCCAAGATTTAAGGAATTTAGCTACTCATCTTATTTATGAAAACTTTAAAATATATAATATAAATGTAAAAATAAAAATAAAAATATATAAAAATTGGTAAGAACAAGTTAGACTATGGAATATTATAACCATAATCTAAGAGAAAAGAAAAGAAAGGAGTAACGCAAAGTAAGTAATACCTAAAAGCAACAAGGTAATAGAGTAATAAAAGGCGGAGAATCAGAGTAGTAACCATAATGTAATGTAATAAATAAAAGTAAGGAGAACTTAAACAGAAAAATGAGAAAGCAAATTTAAACCCGCCATTTAGACAAAAAAATTATAAGCAGTACATTGTAAGCGATAAACGTCCGTGCGTGGCGATAGAATCGTCTATAGGGAGAGGTAAGATAAGCGACGCAAAATAGAAGCGATAAATATGGAGAAAGAAACATAATTTGTAAAACACTTTACGTTTAAAAAACTCTTGAAAATTCAAAAATACCTTAAGATTCTAGAAAACTTTCTCCCAAAAAAACTAACAAATAATTAGCTTCTGTTTCTTCTAAAACAGAAACACAACTACGTCTGTTTTTATTTTCTTTCTCGAAAGCATCACCCCCCTAGAACTCCCCCTCATCCTCCTTTATAGGAAAAAAGAGAGGGAAGAAAGAATCCAATGAGAGAGATGGGAGAAAGATCACGAGTGAGGAGAATAGCAAAGAAATAAAGTTGGCCACATGGTGGACCTTTTGTATGTGAATGCTCTTTGGTTTGTCAAAAAAATGGTTCCCCCCCCCCATTTGAATAAGTTGTTAGAAGTTTTAAGTGAATCTTCTCAAATAGGCACTGATCAGCCTGTCGACCAGTCGTTTGCTGATTTTCCTCTTTAAGAGTCTTTTTACATATTAGCTCATATAACCTACAAACACACACAAAATATAATCAAACAAATATAGTTAACAACATAAGGAATTAATACTAATTGAAATCTAACAAAGTCGAATTAAGGACATCTACAACACTTTTAAGAGGTGTAATCATGGTTAATTTAAAGAATGAAAACAGTAATTTTTCTTTTTTTTTTGGTAATTCATAAGCTAAACTATAATTTATTTTTCTAGTTAGTAGATTTATATTCATTTCAAAAGAAATATGTGGGTGTTTGATAAAAGTATTGGACAAAATATACTAAAAGCCATTTTTTTATGGAACTTAGTATTAATTTTATTTATTACTAAAATTTATTATTCTATTTTCATGAGAATCTATGTGGTCAATGTTGTATCATGATGTTTAGGGATGTAAGAAAAACCGAAGCCCGAAGCTTACCCGAAGCCTGCCCGCGGCCTGCCAAAATCTGCTTGGGGGCCAAAGGCTCGTTTTAGGACAGAGCCGAAGCCTGCTTAATTATTATGGGTTGGGCTTGGGCTTAGGTGTCCCAAACCCTCAGTCAGCCTGTCTACCCCCTCAAAAAAAAAAAATGAAAGAAAGCATTAAGTTAGTAGCCACACATTTTCTCTCACACCCACATTGTTCAAAAAATTAAAAATGGACCGAAGTCTACCCACCAAGCCTGAGCCCGAGTCCAAAGCCCGTCCAACCTAGGGCCTTGGAATTTTTTAATTTTGGCGGCTTGGCCTGACTCAAATTTTAGCAAGAGTCCGATGGGCTTTAGGCGCTGAACCCAATGTCTTTTGGGCCGGGAAAGGCCAAACATGCTTTTTTTACAAGTTTAATAATATTTAGATGGTGCTTTTGTGTCTTTTATTATTGATAGTAAATGATTAGGTTTGTAGAGTTTGGTTACACATGGAAGATCTAATCATCAATTTTGTGGAATATAAGTTTTTATTTTATAGTCCTTTGATAAAATTAGACAAACCATCGGTAAGATTGTATCAGAAGATTGTTTTGACTATGGAAAATAATATAGTTTTGAGTTATTATGCTAGTAAACTTTGTGTGTAACGGG
>CM018892.1:5829892-5834892 GCA_009663005.1 Actinidia chinensis
CCTTAACCCATGACGAAACAGAATCTTATATAAGACGCGAAAGCTAGGAATTATTTAACTCATTGGGGAGAACCGATTGATGGGAGTCCAGAGCCCTGAAGGACAGGAAGAGTGTTAGCTTTTATCTTATCTATTTGGTTTTGAACCAATGGAATGACTATCGATTATGAGGGCTCGCTTGAAGATGGTGATGTCTTCCCATACCTAAATGAGAGAGATGTATAAAAGCTTAGAAGATACTAGCTAGAGTTACTCCCACTGACTTAGAAAGAACTGTGAGAAAGCTATAGATCGACTCAGTTGAAGGTTAACCAAACTTGGGTTCCTCCTACTAATGATGATCTGAGTCCTCTCGTCCTATGGCGGTATGTATTGCTTATAGTCTACATAAAAAATGTCATCAATGAAGTCTACAGTGGTTTGGTACTCTCCTTGTTGGGTGGGACGTCTGACATCATGAGGAATTTTTCACTATCAGGTAAATTCATTCCCGATCATCGTATCTCTTTTGATGAGACGTGATGGATGAAAACCTTTGGGGTTGATTGTGAACATTATTTACCCCAGCTGTGGTCCCACTCGATTGTGCTGGTGGAGCAGTCGTTCTATGGTTCGTTAAGGGATCACAGTAACCCATGTTGGGGTGTTGACGACATGTCTCGGATCTCTTCCCAATTTAATCAATTATGGTCATTCATGTTGTATGTCATGTTTCAAAAGATGAAACATGAATTTATATCATGGCCAGCATATCGATGGAAAAGACAGAATGTGGTATAATCTAAGTCAATGGCCCAAAATGGTGTAGTACTTTTCTGGTTTCGTTCAAGCGGCCTGTGGCAATCAACCTCCTTTCCTTTGGCAAGTGCAAGCAGCTTTGGATAAATCCTATATCTCATGCTGTTGGAGATTTTCAAAATATTTGGTGTAATTTGGGGGGGTTTGTAAAACTTTCCTTGTTCATTTTGAGGAATGCTCACTTTTTGTATTGTGGGTTTTGGTCCCAATTTGGTTAGATATGAAAAGTTACCTTCTTAAAATGGCAGATGTTTAAAGTATAAATATGTGTGGATCACAAGGCATATGTTATGGTGCTCCGCACCACAAATCGGCGAGCCGGGCTTCGCACATGAATCCACACCCGCCACCCGCACCCGCGACCACGGGCGCGCGTGCGTAGTGCGTGGCAGTGGGCTGTGTGGCTGCAATTAGCGCTTAATGGCGCACTTTGCACTTAGCACGTCGGCGCGAAGGCGCTTGTGGCGGCCCGTTCTTATTGCCAACTTGCGGACAAGTGGCAATGACGTAGAACATGCGTGGTGGTTGAGTCAGATTGACCGTTGGAGATGACGTGGCGCACGCGTGGACTAAAGGATGCGATGGTTCGAAAGGTTGCGATTCAACTGTTGATCGTAACAGTGTGATCAAACGGTTATTAATTTAATCCCAAGGTTGTGACTATTCAGATGATCCAAAAGTCACAACTCTAAGTGAAAGGTATGATTGAAGAGGTGCGTGGTATAGCCTATAATAATTCAAATCTTTAACGACTTGAAGTCAAAAAATTTGAATTCTTAGAGGAAGAACTACTAGTTAATTCCATATCAATTTTGAGCATATCATTCTAAGATTTTGTTATTCTGCAGAAATAAAATCTAGAGGTTCAAGTCTCTTATTAAGAAAAGCAAAATTCTGACTATTTGGTTTGTGCAAACAAGAACACGTAAGAACATAGAGTTCGTGCTTAAGGTATCTTGAAGGCAGATTTGTGTAACCGTGACACCCATCTGCGTGGGGGCAAATACGTCTTTAGGAAAGCGCAAAGTAACGTGCCTTGAAGTGATAAAGTCAGAGACAACCGGACTACCATCATCGTTAATTGACCAACCAATTAAGACAGGATTTACGAATCGGCGGATATCTATACAAAAGATGACATAGGATTTTGTAAAAGCTTGATCGATTTGATGGCTTGGCAAACTTTTAGACGTGGGAAAAAGTTGCACTTTATTCTTACCAACAGTCAAAGTAGTCTATGTTCTGACCACCACCAAGTCTGAGGAGCAAGATGATGAAAAACACGTAGAGCAGACTCGAGAAATAATCAAAAGGGAGAATGATGGACTATTGATGTCGAGGACATGTCCTGAATGCCATTATTCGAAGCCTTATTGGAGTCTACCAAAATTCAGAGACGGCAAGGCACTTTGGGATGCACTACAGGCGAAGTATTTTAACTGATGATGCTTACAAGTAAGAAATTTCTGGTTAGTTCAATTCAGAACTATCGCCAATGATTGATATAAACCTGCATAGAGAAGCATTACATGAGATAAAACATATTCTCAATCAGTTTAAAATCAAAAATAGAATATGGATGAGACCATTGTTGTATCTTCTGTAATTGCTAAACTTCCCCATTCATGGAAAGACTATAAAAAAAGGAAACTCAACATAAAACTAAGGAAGGAAACTACTCTTGAACAATTGGCCCAATACTGTCGGTGGTGGAAGAGGAGAGATAGACATCATGGAGAGTAGAATGATTCCTCTAAAGTTCATGTGGGGAAGGAGAAGGTTCTGGTTTCCAACAAGCAACATCGGAAAGCGTAAGTTCCAAATTCCATATGGTCTTGGAAAAGGGAAAAAGTTATGATCCAAAGTTGCAGGTTTGCTGGAATTGTGGCAAACCTGGGCATATCAAGAGAGATTGTCGTGAGCCCTAAAAAGGCAAAATTATTAGTGTAAAACCTGGGGCACAGAGGCAAAGAATTCTAAATTCGTTGCTGTTAGTTCCGGATAATGTTCTCGAAGATGCTGGAGAGTGGTGGATTTCGACTAGGTGCGACAAGGATTGTGCAATAACAAGAAGTTTTCTGAATATGATTCAGTTGAAGATTGCACTGTTCTCGACATGAGAAATTCATCAATGCGATTGTGAAGGGGAAAAGGCCAAAGGGATTTGAAATTTTTTCTGGCCAAGAGACTGACGCTTACTGATGTGTTGTATCATGTACAGACGTTAGAAAAAATCTTTGTATCTGGAAGCCGGCTTATAAGCATGGTTTCAAGTTAGTGTTTGAGTCAGCAAGGTTATTCTGTCAAAGTGGTATGTGTTGGAAAAGGATACATGTATGAGGGAATGTTCAAAATGAATATTAATAAATTATTTCTGCTTATTGCTGACTCTCTGTCTTCGACCTTACTAGATTAGGTCATATCAGTACTAGGAAATGAATTTATGGTTAAATTAAATTTAATTCCTAAGTATGAGATTGACATGTAGATTAAAATGCTAAAATTTGCATGAAACTAAAAATACATAGAATTGCCATTTCTAAAATGGAAAGAATATCATCTTTACTGAAATAATACACAGTGATGTATGTGATTTTCATAGTACCCCTACTAGAGGAGAAAGAAAATATTTTACCATATTCATTAGATGATTATTCAAAATTCTGCCTATGTTTTATTATTACATTCAAAAAGACGAGATTTTTGAAAAATTAAAATATATAAAGCAGAAGAGAAGTTGAATCAATGGGGAACTAAGATTAAATGTCTTAGATCTGACAGAGGTGGTGGAATATTATTTTCCTGATGATTTTGAAATATGGTGAATTAATTTATGAAATAACTGCAACCAATATACTCGCAACCAAAATAGGTGCCTGCAAAGAGAAAAAAAAAAAAAAAAAAGGACTTTAACTGAGATGGTAATTACATGTTAAGTAATGCTGGATTAGGTATGATTGTGAGGGCGAGGCGCCAGCCATACTTACGCTACTCTATCTGTAAATAGGAGACCTCTCAAAAAGTCTAATATTACCCAATGAGTTTTGGTTTTTTAAGAAGGAAACCAAATCTAATTATTTTAAAACTTGGGGATGCGAGCAATTGGTTAGAGTTTGCAGAACCTAAAAGAAGAAATTGGGTTGATGAAAAAAGAATTGAATGTTATTCTTGGATATACTTTACATAGTAAGGCATATTAGGTTTCTAGTGCTGAAAAAAAGGGGGGCCTAATGGATTGCGTGTATCTATTAATTACCCATCATTGAATCTCGAGATGTAAGATTTTATGAAAAAGACGTTTGACAGAATTCCAAGGGGTAAAGTCAAGTAAAGACTTGGAGTCTAATAAAGACTTGGATCCATTATACTTTATGTCGGAGAGGGACAATGAGCATTTACAAGATCTTAAATGAGGGATAATGAACCTTGTGGAGCATGTTTGAAATAAGAAGGAGCAAACGAGCTCAAAAAAGAGAAAAAAGTTTGGGCCGGATTTTATAGTTTATCTGTGTTGAAAGTCTAGAAAAACACATGTTCTCATAGTGTGGTTTCAACTACATGTGGAAACAGATCGATTAAATTTGAGACCGCCATGAAGTCTAACGATTTGCTTTTGGAAGGACGCTATACAAGATGAAATGTGATTCTATTGTGGGAAACAATACATGGTTATGGCTGATGTACTCCTGGTTCTAAACCAAGTGGTTGTAAATGGATTTTCAAGAAGAAAATGAAAGTTGATTGGACCTATGTAAGTTCAAGGTCAGATTAGTTGCAAAAGATTACCACAAAAAAGGGGTATCGATTATTTCGATAAGCATGCTCGGTTGCTAAATCTCAACAATTAGAGTTTAGTACTCTGCCTCACTATATAACCTTGCGATTCCCCAAATGGACGTCAGACTCGTTCCTAATGGTGAGTTAGATGAAGAATTTATATGCAGCAACCAGAGGATTTGTGGTAAAAAGGCCAAGAAAGAATACAAGATGCAAACTGTTAAGTCTCTTTATGGAATTAAGCAAGAAGCCCCAAGCAGTGGCATGAAAAATTTGACAAAAGTAATTTTGTTGAATGGTTTTTTTTTAGTATACATCAATCTGATTAAATGTGTAGTATAGTAATCTAATGAAAAGTGTGGTTTGATATATGCTTGTCTAGACGATATGCTCATTTGGTACAGACTAGAGAGAGCATTCAGGAG
>CM018892.1:5847392-5852392 GCA_009663005.1 Actinidia chinensis
CCCCAAATCTTTCAGTTCAACTTTTAGTCATCAATTAATAACTTCAGTCGACCGAATATTAACTTCGGTCATGATTAAAACTTTCTGATCAAACTTCGGTCGAGGTCGTACAACTTCGGTTGTCAAGTTCCATGAACTTCGGTTGACGGAACTTGTGACTTTTTCAGCATTTTGACAGTTCTTTATTTTCTTCAAGAGTGTTAACGAGTCGATCGATTTTTTATGCATCTAAATCTCTTTTTCAATGTGTGCATGCTTATATTTGATTAACTCTATATAATAATTTTCAAAACATTTTTAAACATACATATCTAATAATCAAAATGAAATGTAAACTTTATTCTAACAATCTTCCCATTTTTTATGATGACACAATCTAGTTTTTGAATATCAATATTCGTCTGAAATTACATGATCTCCTTAGTTTGAGCTCCCGCTTACTTCATACTTATCAAACTTTTCTCAGATTTTATGTCATGAAGTAGATTTCAAACATTGAATAATGAGATTTATAGGATAGAGTATACTATATCGAGTTTGTCTAGTCATTTCTCTCTTTTTTCTTCAATTCCTATACGGAGACTTTCAAGTTAATTCAAAGCAGTTTAAATATCAAAGAGTATATGCACATGATGTGCCAAAATGGTCATAATGATGTCAATTCCAAAGCAAATTCATAGCATAATACGATCAAATATCCAAAAAATACTTAAAAACTTAAAGCTTAAAAAATCCCGAAATTTAGCATACAACACATACATATAAAAAAACTTATACTAACTTCAAAGACCTAACTTTTCTTCTCCCCTTTAGGGCATCATCAAAACGGTGGGGGTAGAGGAGTGGATACAGGAAAAGTGGGCGGAGGATTTGATGAGATCCAATGGTACTCCATTCGAGTTTCAAGAGCAGATAAACAATCAAGATATTGATTATAGAAGTCCATATGTTGTTGGTACAACTTCTCATAGTCGTAGTCGATCCGCTCATTGTATGTGCCATGCAATTCTTGATTTACTATTTGTTCCAAATGAAACTATTTTTGAAATGTATACTAGATTTGTCGATATTATAAATGGTTTAAAATCTCTCGGTAAAATCTATACTAATATGAAAATGGTAAAACAAATACTCATATGTTTACCAAGAAGTTGGGGACCAAATATGTCACTGAAGAAGCAAAAGACCTTACAAAAATGGGGTTTGATGAATTACTCCGATCTGTCATGACACATGAGATCACTTTAAAGAGTAATGAGGAAAGTAATGAAAATAAGAGGAAAAGAGAAATAACCTTCAAAACATCATCATCACAAGACAGTGATGAAATAAAAAATGATGATGAAAGTGCTGAGAAAATGACTCTTTTCACTCAAAGATTCAACATTCTTTTACTTGACATGTTCCCTCGTGAGTGACCTCTAATTTATCCCAAATTGTTTTAGTCATTTTACAATACACTATTGTATGTTGAAAAAAAGTTAAAGTTTGGGTTGATTTTGACCCAATTATTTTTGTGTAGAATAAATTCTACTATGCAAGTAGATAACTGTAGTATATTCACTTGATCAAAACGGATAAAAGGTGAATAGAAAGAATAGAAAGGCTTAAAATTTATTCCTCCAAAGGTTCTCTAATACAATGTAGGAATTAAATTAGGAAAGATAATAATGAAAATAAAGAGAGAATTATTATATAGTCACATGACGCTTTATACCTACCCAAGATAAGAATTTCCTATTAAATAAGGAAATTAATCTCCAACAATCCCCTCCCGTCTTCCCCCTAAGCTACTTGCGACGATATCCGACGAGCCCCAGCTTTGACCATAGATGACTTCAATAATGGGGGGGCCAATAGACTTAGTGACACCATGTCAGCAGCTGAGCAGAAGAGTGAACAAACAGGAGTGCTAACCCCTAAACGAACTTTTTCCCGATGAAGTGAATATCAACTTCATGTGGCTTTGTTCTCTCATGGAGAACTGAGTCCAAGAGGATAACTGATAGCTGACTTATTGTCAGCCAACTAGTAAGGATGGAGTCTGTCACTGAGAAACCCAACTCAGTTAGAAGGGACTGAAGCCAAATAATTTCACTTGTTCCCTAAGCCATGGCACGATACTCAATTCAGCTTCTTGCAGAAGATCGAGAGACAACTACTTGCTTCTTACTTTTCCAACGATATGAGATGACTTCCATGAAAGGTACAAACTAGAGTGGAGCGTCTATCAGCTCTTAGACCCCCGCATAATCATGCATTTGTAAAGGCATTAGAGACTCCGATGGGGACTCCAGACTTATTAAGACAATCCACAACCGGGACAGCTAATTTAAGATACCAAAGAATGTTGTACCAACATCTAGGTGAGAGGTACGCGGCGAGTGCATAACTGGCTCACACCTACTGACACTGCAAATGTGAGATCAGGTTTTGTATTCGTCAAGTCAATTAGGCGAGACCTACAAGTCACTTGTAGATAGATGGATCTGGCAACAATTCCCCTCTGCCTCGGCTACTATCCCTTCAAGTTTGGTACCATAGGCGTATAGATGCAGTCTACAAACCAGCATGCCTCGTTATCGTTAAAAGGAGATCAATGGAATACTTCCGTTGGGGAGAGAGAGATACCATGGCGAGATCGAGCAACCTCAATACCAAGGAAGTAATGAATGAAGACCCAGATCCTTAATTCCCAAAAGCTTTCTTAAGCCCACATTTCACTTGACTAAATGCCAGAAGTATCGTCTCCTCCCGTGATAATAATGTCATCAAACATAAACTAAATCATAATGCAAGCAAAACCTACCTGAGACTGGTCGAAGAATAAAACAAGTATGATCGGAAGTTGCACTGCTTGAAAACCCTAATTAAACTTATACCTCACTCTTAAACGGTAGAACGCAAGCCCGAGGAGCTGCTTCAGGGCCCATAAATAGATTTTTCGGAGGCGACAACATTTCCCCAAATACTCCCCTAAGCCGCAAAAGCTTGAGGTGGATTCCATATATAAGTCTCCGAGAGATCACCATTAAGGAAAGCATTTATTGACATCCAATTGGTGAGAGGCCACGAGTGAGAAGGCCTAATCAAGGGAATCAGAAGACGAATGGTTATTTAATTTGGCAACTGGGGCAACATAGCACCAACATCCTTACTAAACTCTGAGAAAACCCTTAGCAACCAGACGAGCCTATAAATCGATCAACTGAGCCATCCCCGCCAAATAAAACTTTGACAAGACTAAACATTACTTTGACACAAACACCCATTTTACAATCCAACATGCGCTCCCTTTCGTAAAGCAATATAAGATTCCAAGTCCAAGTTCGTTGAAGAGCCTCATCTCCGACTTCATGGTAGACAACCACAAAGGTTCTGGAGAGCCTCTGGGACTGAGCGAGGAATGGAAATCGATCACAACCTGACAATAAGACCCCTTATAGAATCGAAAACAAAACCGTGATAGACTATATTTGTGGCATAGGATTGATTAGTTACTATTGAAAAGAAAAAAACGGGAGTGGGACGACGAACACGAGTAGGATACCGAGATTGGGGAATATCAGAAAGTAAAGGAGGTAAAATCCTGACTCTGAGGAAAGATACTGGCAAGGGAGCCTGAGCGCGGGGACCGGGGCCTGAGAGGCGATCGGGGGGTAGGGAGCAATTTGGTGGAGGAGTGATAAAAAGGAAGGCTTCAAGATAGGAAGAGGACAAGGGATGTATGAGTTCATTTCCGCAAGTATCTCAGAACAGAACTCAGAGGAAAGAGAGAATCCGAAAAAAAGGGAACAGTTTTCCAAAAAACGTGTGCAAGGAACACCTATACCCCTTGGATTCAAGGAATACCCCAGGAAGATACAACAACATACGGGCCTTATCATCAAGTTTGGTACGAGTGGGGCTCCGATTTTGAACAAACATGTGCCCCCCAAAAACCACGAGGATGATAGGAAATAGCCCGGTACTAGCAGGGAAGGATAGGAGAGGAACCTTGCCCTTGTAGTACCGATTGGGAGTCCAATTGATAAGATAGGTAGCAGTGAGAATGCACATGTGCAAAAATACTTAGGGACCCCCATACCGTAAAAGACAACGAACCACTGAATATATGACGCATTTTTATGCTCAGCTACCCCATTCTGCTAGGTGTATAAGGACACATAAGTTGTTGGAGTATACCACATTATTAAGTTCTGCATGAAAGTCATTTGTGGGGGGGGACCTACTCTCGACCATTATTGGAACAGGATGTTACGCCACAACTAGGTTATACTGGGTTTGATCCTTTGTAAGAAGTTTGGGGGGGAAGATAAAGTGAGAAAAATACCTCAGATTTATGACGCCTACGTAGACCAAGTACACGCGTGTACCATCTATGAGGTTTACATAATAGCGGGTTGAGAGAGAGCTAGTAACTGGAGACGGACCCCATACACTGAATGAATAAGGTCAAAGCACTAGGCGATCGATGCCATACAGGAATATAAGATTGCAAGAGTATGCTTAGATAACTCACAAACGTACATTTAAAATTAAATTTTTTGACATACTTTATTGAAGAGGGAAAAAAAGCCAAATAAATATTGAAAGTTCACATGCACTAAACGAGTAGCCACAAATTTAAGGTGGCGACGAAAAAACAGACGACTTTAAACCAGACGGATTAATGATGACTTGAACCACTGGAGGAAAGAAACCATGAAGGCTAGATGACAACGCACTAGATGGTAAAGGATTCCCAAAGTAGTATAGTCCATCCTGCTCACACCCCTTGCAAACATCTTCTTCGAAGTAAGGTCTGCAAGAAATAGTGAGATGTAGAAAAACAACATGCACAATTAAGATCGTTTGCAAGACGCCTAACAAGAAAGAAGATTATAGGCAAAAGAGGGACATAATATACAGATGAAAGGGTAATATCAAAGGATAAGCGAGCATCTCTTACTCCGAATGGGAATGGATGATCCATCAGCCAACACAAAGCCGCTGATGAA
>CM018892.1:5862392-5864892 GCA_009663005.1 Actinidia chinensis
TCTTATTGCTCAAATCTATGTCGATGATATTGTGTTTGGTTCTACTTCTGAAAATCTTACTCAAAATTTCTTCAAACATATGAAAAGTCAATTGAAATGAGCATGATGGGAGAGTTGAATTACTTCCTAGGGTTACAAGTCAAACAGATGGATAAAAGGATTTTTATTTCTTAATCCAAATATGCTGGAGACTTAGTAAAACAATTTGGCTTGAAAAATGCTAAACATGCTAGAACTCCTATGAGTACTAGTCTTAAGCTTAATAAGGATACTGGAAAGGATGTTGATTAAACTCTGTACAGAAGTATGATTGGTAGTTTTCTTTACTTAACTGCTAATGGACCTGGCATTGCATTTAGTGTTGGTATTTGTGCTTGTTTTTAGGCATGTCCCAAAGAATCACACTTGTTTGCTATCAAAAGAATTATTAATAGGTTAATGGTACTCTTGGGTATGGTATCAACTTTACCTTAGACACGAATGAGAATATTGTAAGATATACTGATGCAAATTGTGTAGGGTCTGCCGATGATCATAAGAGCACCTATAGGGGGTGTTTTTATGTAGGCAATAATCTTATTGCTTGGCATACTAAAAAGCAGAATGCCATTTCTTTGTCCACTACTGAGGCAGAGTACATAGCTACTGGAAGCTATTGTACTCAGCTCTTGTAGATGAAACAAATGTTGAGTGACTATAGCTTAGAATAGAATGTCATGACCTTTTGTGATAACATGAGTGCGATTAGTATCTCTAAGAATCCTGTTCAACACTCTCGCACTAAACGTATTGACATAAGATATCTGTCACGTGCTAGTCAAACCAAGACCCGGCTACGTAAAGCAAACAACTTAAATGTGAAAAAGTCAAACTAAATAACATGACAATACACTGTTACTACATCAGAGTACAGTAACTAATCCTCCCATAGGACCATGCTCTCCATGAGCTATCAAATATAAAACAAGAATGATATCCCATGGACAATGCTCACACTGGGCTAAAAGAATAATTACAATTCCCAAAAGTACATTTATATATTTTCTAGACAAAAAGAAGGTAACAACAATTCACATGCCTCACGATTCAGGATAACCCTCGGTAACTAAAATTTATTTTATAGTAAAGATGAGTTACCTTGAAAAGATTTAATAATGAACTTGATGTCTCAAGCTAAAACCATGATACATAACTATATAACGAAAATATGATGCAATAAAGTATGTTTTCGTTCATATCAAAATATATTTTTGATTTCTAATCCATGATTTCACAAATCATTTAGTTTTCACATATTTCGGCTTTTCTCAAAAGCAATATTTTCATAATTTCTCAAATCAATGATTTTACAAACTTTACGGCTCCTCACAAGCATTAATCATTACTCCGGATTTTCTCAAAAAGCAATAATTCAATTCCTTTGAATGACACACCTAGGCTAATATCTAGCTAGCGTCGTTATGCAATAAGCATGTGGGACAATATCCAGCCAACTTCTCGGGCTTTTACCAAAGGCTTTGACATTTCCTCATTCCGGCCTACTTCTCTAACTTTCACCGAAGGTTTGACATACCAAATATCCGGCCACATTCTCGATCACTAACCAAGGGGTCGACATTCCCTCCCGCAAGGTTGATATCTAGGTCTCTCACCTCGGACTTAATCTAAGTCATCTAATTTCAATATATCCTAGCGTGTTATTCCCAAAACTATTTTTAAATTTCAAATATACACAAAGACTACATTCTTCAAATTTCACACATGCAATTGTTACATTTATCAAAAATTTAATGCAATAAAATAATATACAAAATATCATCATGCTCAAGGTAAATTATTTTAAAAAAATATTTAATTTTTTTTATTGTTCAAAAGTGTCGACACCTGAAAGTCAGGTGTCGACATCTAAGGTCAGTAGCCAAAACTCTAAGGTTACTGCTCAAAAGTGTCGTTCAGGTGTCGACACCTGAAACTAGTGGCCAAATTTCTTCGAAAGGTATCGACACCTGATAAAAACAAGGTGTCGATACCTGATCTACGAAATCTAAACTTTTTCCATATCAACCAAATCTTTCATTTAGGGTTCAACACCCAAAATAAAATCTCAATGGGCTAGATATAAGCCATTAACAATAACCCAATGAAAAATCCCAATAATAAACTCCCTTTACAACTTCCACGATAAATCAAGTTTTCCATTTCAAGTTCAATACTAAAAATAATGTCTTGATAAACTTTATATAAGTTATTAATAACAAATCCAAGTCTATACCCCACAAACTAACCCTTTTTACCTCCAAATCCAAGCAAGAAAAGCTTCACAACAATGGTGATGCCTGAAATTTCAAATTGCTTCGATCCCAAATATTTTTGGCTCAAAACTAAGCCCTCGTCGAGTAGATAACTTTCTTCCAAAGGATCACCACTCGAATCTCACTTCACCTCACTCAAATCTAACCTTAATTGTGAAAATCCATTTGGCTCAAAACCTAGAGAGAGA
>CM018892.1:5869892-5887392 GCA_009663005.1 Actinidia chinensis
ACTCTGAGGTCTATAAATACAATCATTCATTTTATGAATTACAGAGGCTTTTAGTTTATTTTTATTTATAGCTTTTTAATTAGTATTTATAAGAGCTCTTAGGATTTATATTATTTTTGTAAACGTTTTCAAGTTTTATTAATTTAATGCAAGTTTTTATCGTAACGTCTTCGATATTTATTTATGTGCTTTCCTTAGCCATGTTTGGATAATTCTCCCAACTCAGAATTGATTGTGAAGGTTGATTGGGGATCGAGGATGAACAATGGAGGTATTTTAATATCACCGCTATATTTTCTTGATTTTTATTCTTCTTTTTCATTCCAAATTACTTTCAAAAAATTGGGTTGTCCTATTGTTCGGTAACACTTATGCGTGAATTGATAACTCAAGTATATACTCTGCCTTGTAATGTTTATGACATGGAGTTGGGTTTATATATGTGCTGCAACGACTCGGATGTGCACGGACTATTTATAAACAACCAGAGTATTTTAGAAGTGAAGATTAAAAAAATTAATTGGTTTTTTTTAAAAGTTAAATCTTTCGACTCTGACATCATGATGTAGTAAATCATTTGAGTTTCTATAATTGGACTGGCATAAGTAGTCCAAACGCCGTGTTAATCGACCTAAGTTGGCCCTAATTTAGTTGACTATTTAATTTATTCGTATGTGTACTTATCGGTGTATGAGTTCATTGACAGGTGTGTTAATGATGATGAGGAAAAAGGCCCAAAAGTGGGTAAACATAAAAAATACACTAAAGGAGTTCAAACTCCCTTGGCTTACAGTTCGAAAAGGGTGAGAGCTGAAAAGTGGACCCCAATCTAGTCTCGGTTAATTTGGCCATAACGTTTTACTCAATGTCCGATTGAGCCGATTTTGACGTGTTGGAAAGAAGATTTAAAGGGCCATACAATTTCGTTATCTAATAGGCTGGCTGATTCGATCTCTTAAGTAGTCAAAATAGGGATACAACATCTTGACCAATTATGAAGTTTGAAAGTTTTCCAATCCTACTAGGTTCTAATTTGTATTGCCTATAATACTTCCTTATCTCTTATGCACGAAATATGTTTTTATAGAGCTTTAGTTTGAGGTTATTTAACTTTAGTTTAGGGTTCATTTGTTCTTAGATTGTATTTTATTTTTGTAAAAGTTTTTTAATTATTTATCAAATCAAGTCAATTTTCATACAGTAATTGTCTTCGATTTTATTTACATGCTTGGCTAGTACCAACTTAGAATTGATTGTGAAGGTTAATTGGGGATTAAGGGATGACAATGGAGGTATTTTATATCACCGATTTATTTTCTTGATTTTTCTCCTTCTTCTTCTTTTTCGTTTTAGATTACTTTCGAAAACTGGGACGTCCGATTATGTTCGATAAAACATTCTTGTTATCGGATCGATTTTGATGCACTTGCCAAGCGGTAGATATTTGTTGTCAGCTTCAAGGAGCCCAAGTGTTCAAAATGATTTGAGATCAGGTTATCACCAACTGAAGGTCAGAAATAGTGACAGAAGAGGATGACACCTTCAAGAACTAGATATGGCCATTATGAGGTTTGGTCATGCAGTTGGAGTTACTAATGCGGTCAGCCGCATTCATGGATTTGATGATGAATCGGGTATTTTGACCCTTTTCTTGATGAATTTGTATTTGTGTGTTATTGATGACATCCTAGGTATTCTAAAAATTTTCAGAAAACATGAGCAGCACTTGAAGATTGGTTTTGCAAACCTTGCGGAAGTAAGTCAGTAGGAGAATTGTGTATGCCAAACTGAAGAAGTGTGAGTTTTGGCTATTAAGTGTGACGTTTCTAGGACACATCATCAGTGTGGATGGAGTATCTGTTGATCCTCACAAATCGAACCATATGAAGAGCCAAGGCAACAAATGTGATAGAAGTTAGAAGTTTATCGGGTTTAGCTGGATACTACCAGAGATTTGGAAAGATTTTTCTAGAATTCAAAACCTTTTAACGACAGAGCTTTGCGGAAGAACGGCAATTTTCGAATGGGCATGAGAAGCGAGAGAAGAGGAAAGAAGATTTCAGAATTGAAGAAGCGATTAGTATCCGTGTCGATTTTTTTTAGACTTGCCTCCGGGACAGATGGTTTTGCAATCTACAGTGACCCATCACATGAGGAGGTTGGGATATGCGTATTGATGTTGCAACATGGGAAAGTGATTGGCCTATGCCTCACGACATTGAGACTGCATGAGAGGAATTATAGACCCATGATCTAGAACTAGCAGCAGTGTTTGCTTTGAAGATTTGGTCGTCATTACTTGTTACGGAGTCACATGTGAAGTTTCACCGACCACAAGAGAGTTTGAAGTAAGTACTGTTTACGCAGAAGGAGCTGAATATGAGGATAGCATAGATGGCTTGAGTTGATAAAAAGACGACGACATTCTATTCAGTATCATCCAGGCAGGCTTAACGTTTTTGTAGCAGACGCGTTAAAGCCGGAAAGTCAACGTCAATCTAGCATGTTTAGTTACGTCGAAAAACCCCTTATTGTTGAGCTAAGAAAGAGCAGAGATTGAAATAGTGCACCAAAACACCATCATGAGCTACGGACCAGGACGTCAACCGACCTGGATGGAAATTGTAAAGCAACGGCAACTAGACGATCCCGTACTGTGAAAAGTTTAATAAGGGAGTTAGTGAATCCAAAGCCGGATTTACCTACAGATAGGGCACTTAGGTTTCAAGGCCGTTTATGTGTTCCAAACATAACAGAAGTCAAAAGGACAAGTTTAGTTGGAGGAGGAAGGGCCCACAATACAAGTTCAACAAGTCATCCAGGAGGAACGAAGATGTATCGACGATTGAAAGGAGACATGTTGGATGGAATAGAATGGAAAAAGAAAATAGCAAAAATTTGTGTCACAGTGGTTTATCAGTCAAAACAAGTCAAGGAAGAATACAAGGCCAGCAGGGGATATATTGCAATCGCTACCAATACCGGAAGGAAGTGGGAGCCACATCAAAATGAGTTTTGTAGTCGGACTACCGAGCTCACCAAGAGTTGTGAGCCGTTTGGGTGACTTGTAGACCGTCTACTAAGTCAGGACATTTCTTGCTAGTAAAGGACTAAGTATCATTGATCGAAGAAGTATGCAAACCTTTACATTAGAAGAAAGAAATTATCGGACTTCATGGCATACCTTTATTTCTATATTCGGATCGAATCCGAGTTTACGTCTAAGTTTTGAAAAAGTTTGGCAACGAGCCTCTAGGCACCGAGCTAAGTTTCAGCACCGCTTTCTTACAACAGACGGAACGGCAATCGAAAAGAACTATCCAGAATTTAGAAGAAATGCTACGGCTATGTGTACTCGATTTCCAAGGAAAATTGGGAAAAATGCACTTACGCTTGTAGAATTTGCTTACAACAACAGTTTTCACGCGAGCATTGAATGGCACTGTACGAAGCACTCTATGGAGGAACTGTAGGTCGCTGTTTTTTTGTTGCGGAGTTTTTTTCGGAGGAAAACAAATGTTAGGCCCGAGAATAGTTCAACTGACGAATAATAAGATCAAGGTAATTCAACAGAGACTTCAAAATGCACGAGTTGCGCCAAAAGAACATACAGATGTTCGGAGACGAGACTCGAGTTTGAAGAAGGGACCACTATTTTTGAGTATCCTCATACCAAGGGGATAAACCGTTTTGGGAAGAAAGTAAAGTTGAATCCAAGGTGATATAGGGCCATCAAAATTCTCAACGAATGGCACCGTTGATTACCGTATTGCTCTTCAACCAGAGTATCGCACGTGAACATGATGTTTTTCACGTATCGATACTACGAAAAATATGTACATGACCCCCCACTCATGATTCATAATTATCTTTTGGACGTAGAGAAGATTTAAGCTTGTGGAAAAACGATAGAGATGTGGATAGTCGCGGACCAAGTGCTTAGAAACAAGGTTAATCCGGTAGTGCGAGTTGTTATGGCGGAATACTCATATGAAGATCTACTTGGGAACCGAGAAGATGAGATTCGAGAGCTGTATCCATTTCTCTTGATGAACGTTCTATAATGATTGAGGTACATTTAGAAATTCTTTTGGCATTATCAGCATCCGTGTATTCATGTACCATTATGGTGTTCTTTTACCAAAGGCATCTCGGGGAAGGCGGTTGTTTTTGGAGATATCAACCGGGTCGCAGTGTTGTAGGCTGCCCACATGAGAGGCAGTGGAGTAGTTGCAACGGGTTAAACCCCATTAGATACGTTCTATCACGATTAGATATTCGATGACACGAAGAATGTTATCAATGTATCACGACGAAGCATGACGTAGCCAAGTTGAGGATAAATTTGTATAAAGGAGGGAGCAGAATGTAATACCCCGAATATGTAAAAACGTTAATGGGTAAATTATGACCGCTATGTTAGTTTAGAAAGTCCCTAATTTTATAGGATGGAAATAAATAGTCAGAGTTAGTTCAGAACTTTTCCATATGTTCGAATGACAGGGAATGCGTTCGACGGTCGCGTTCGATGGTTAAAAACGGGTAACAGCAGAAAAGAAAAAAAAAAAAAGTGAAACACGAAATAGAAAGAGACGCACCACATGGGATAAATTCCCATATCAGCCAATACACCCTCACCTCTCTCTTTCACTTTACCAAATCTATACCCAACCCACACACACACGGAGAGAGAGAGAGAGCAGGAGAACGGACGAACGAAGAGACGAGAGAGAAAGAGGAAGAGAGGAGAAAGCTTGGAAAGTCATTCAAGCAAATAAAGTCATTGGGAGATGGGGAAGCTTAAGGAAGAGGTATATAACTCAAAACCATATATATATGGGGATGTATCAGTTTTAGGGTTTTCTTTGGGTTAAAATCTTAGATCTACCATGTAGAATAGTGTTAAGAGTTGAAATTGACTATTGACAACCAAAATGGGTTTATCTTTGAGTTTTAGAAGCCTTGAAAGAAATGGAAAGAGTTGGAATTGATTTGGTGTGAGAGGAAGAAGAAGCAGTGAGTTCACAGAAAAAGGGTTCGAACGTTTTTACTGTGGTTCGAACGTTTTGGTTCGAACGTTTTAGGAAGGGTTCGAACGTTTTGGTTCGAACGTTTTGGAAAGAGTTCGACGGTTGCCGTTTGAACGTTTTCAATGTGGTTCGAATGGGATGTTGAGGCTTTAATGGGAATGGAATGTGTTCTCACCATCTTAGAGTATTCAAGTGAATAAAGAAGTTTTAAACGGATATGCCTTGGGTAGGAAATTAGCAGTTTTCTATTAATTTCAAGTTTTTTAGCAATTGGTTATCATAGTAATGATAAACGATACCTATATCCCTATGTGTAGAAACCCCCCCCCACGACGTGTAAGTATAGTTAGAGAATGCAGGTGAGTAACACGATGCCATAACAAAAATATGACTTTCAACATTTGTCCACACATATTATTGGTATGCAAGAGTTTTCAATGTTTTCAATGATTAAAGTTATGTTATCCTATAAATGCATCTCTTAAACGTATGATAATGCTACTATGTACGAAAGAAAATCCACGGATGTTTGCTTACAAACGAAACGAATATGTTCAAGTATATGCATGTGACACTCGGGGCCCCCTGTGGTGAGACTTTAATCTAACCTAATGGTCCTAGAAGGTAAAATGAGGGATGTGAAATTATAAATTATTTACACGGGATATCTCGGCTAAAGAGCCACCCAACATAATGGTACAATGTAGGTTAGTTAATCTATCGTACGTTCATGATATGCAGTATGTTTATGGAAAACATGTGATGCCATATTATGCAAGTTCAAGTTTCTGAAAAAGAAAATTAATGTTCAAGGAAGCTATGTTACGCTCACCTCGTTTCACACGTATGAATATGTATGATATGAAATTTATCCATGAGTATTTTAGTTTATGCATTTGTTGTTATTCACAAAACTTTACCTTCCGTTGCGAAAATCTTTTCAGGAAACCAAAGTGAAGAACCATAGGACGAGATTGAGGCACAGGTTGTAGTGTTGATAGCCCAAGGGCTTTGTGTGTATTTTGTGGGTTAGACCCGATTTATGTCTTGGAGATTATGTGTAATTAAAGTTAGCCTGGGAATGTATGCAAAGTTTAAAACTTAGACACAGTTCTGTATTTACGGTATGGACGTGACCTTTGTTATTTTCAGTCATGGACTTTCCCGCATCAAGACAATTATTATGCATTTTTGATTAGAATGCACAGGTTTAAGGTAAGTTGGCCTTGGCGGCTAGCCGTCGGCCATCACGCGCCCACGATCCGCATAGGCCGGTTGCGGGGCGTGACATTGGGCCTTGGGCTTTGTTTGGCCCAAGCACAAACCCAAACCAAAATCAACCTTGGGTACAATTAATTTGGCCCACTCTCTCACACCTCCACTTTCAAGCCCAAATCAAAATACAACTTTATTTTTTAATATGGGTAAACTCATATATATATATATATATACACACATATATATACTTGACATCACACGTGCGTCCTAATTACGCCATATATAAAAAGAGAAAAATTTTAAAGCCTTACAATATCACTTTATCTGTGATCTAGTTGAAGAAAAATTATCTCTCTATAGCATATTTCTACGAAAAATCAACTTACTAATCTCTTCACTCAACCCCTTGATACTCTTAAGTTTGAATTTCTTCAAAAATCTCTGGGAGTGTTCTCACTTGAATAGTTTGTTATGCTGGAGTTAAGGCTTGAGTACTTCTTAGCGTCTCATTTGTTTCAAGCCTTGTCTTATGGTGTGTGTTTGTGTGTGTGTGAGTGTGTATGTCTTCTTTTTGGTCTAAACTTGTGCATGTCTTATCTCTCTCTTCCTTTCCTTGCAAAGCACTTTCCATGAAATGGTAATTGTTTGAGTAGGCTCTGGATTGAATCTAGTATGTATCTTTGATTGTGTAGAGGTAATTCAAGTGACATTCATGATACTAGTCATACTCTTGCTTTATATTGTTTTGATGCTCTCAGCATGAGATCTCTTAGAATATTGAATATGGCTATTTATGATCATGTTGCAAACTTTATAATGGATGATCTCTTTTTTCGTGAATATCTAGAATGACCGTGATCATGTATATACTTTCTTAAAAAATATTATTTTTAATTAGATGAAAAGGGCTACCTGTGAGTGTGAGAGAAACTACCCTTGTTATGTGACAAGAGGAGATGACTATCTACTCATGTGTGTAAAAGCCGCCATCCTCAAATGATTTCAAATGTTTAAAGTTCATAATTGGAGAGATAGCGTTAGAACTTTAAATGGTGAATAGAACAAAATAAATAAATATTTGAGATAGCATGAGGGTTTGACTTCTAGTACTTTAGTAGTCAAGATGAGATCTCCATTATGAATCATGCTTGGATTTTGTTTTAAGATCTGTATTCGCATTAATCTAATTGACGAATATGCATCTTGGCTTCATGGTAGTCTTATCATTACTGGATATCTTAAGTTGCTTTTATTCTTTTTCTTGACCATACTGAGGTTAAATTACTCATACTCATGGCTTCTTACATTTCATTGGTTGTCTTTTACTTGAGTTAAAATTGAGGTTATATGCATGTTCATTTTATTCTATCTCATCTCTCCATTGTATTTTTTTCTCTAAAAAGTTCGCTGGATCTTGCGAGTTTTCAATCTCGCAAAGTTTACTTATTTGGGTGACGGAAACTTCTAGCGTCTAGTTTGCGAGATCTCGCGGGTTCTCAATCCTGCAAATTCCACTTATTAGGACAAGTATAAAATCAAAGCAACTATTCTTTTTTGCCCTAATCTTCTACATCTGTCTATATATGTCTCTCTTCTTCTCTCTCGCGATCTCAAGTGACAAATCCCCTCGATCTAGCGACATATTCTCCTCTATTCTTCTCTAGATCTTCCGATCTATTCCTAGGTAGTCCTCTCATTCTCTGAGTTTTTCTTTATAGTGTGAATTTTTGTGTTTTTTTTAACTTAGGTTTCGTTTTTGTTTGGGTTTTCTTCTATTCGATTAGTTGTGGGTTAATTAATTATGGTTTGGAGAGTTCACTCATTGTTTGGAGTGTAAGTGTGTCAATAATTTCAGTCGTTTGAAGAGTTCTGGTTCATTATAAGGGTGTGCAGTCTCAGACTAATTTTTCTTTTTTTGGCAGTTATTTTTTGTGTTTTGTTTTTGTTTCTTGGCCCAGTCATCTACTGGACTGGTGTATCTGCATTAATTAGTTTTGTTTTTGGATTGAATTTTTCATCTAATGTCTACTCTTCAAAAGAGAAAGGGGCCTCAAACCTTGTCTTCCCACCATTCAACGGGTACCCTAGTAAATGACAAGCCACATGCTCTTGTAGTAGGTCTGGCAATGCTGGTTCCTCTGGAACTGGCCATAGGGGAGAATCTCAAATCTTGATGCCTCTAAATTCAGGCCTAACTTTAAGGTCGAGGCCCATTTTAATCGTTCCTTCAAATCTCGCACGGTGTTTGTTTCTTGGGGTATTCTTCTTGATGAGTTTTTTGAGACTCTTATTTATACGTATTTTCATAAGTGGGGTTGGCAAAGACTTGTTGTGTCTAAGGGAGTGGTCTATTTAGAACTCGTTGGGGAATTCTATGCCAATATCCATGCTTCGGATAAGGAGGTCGAGACATTAAATTCCTATGTTCGTAGGGTGTCTTTTGACTTTTCTATTTTTGATATCTGCACCTTCCACCACATACAGCCCCTTGACCCTGATATTGTTGGATTTCCATATCCCTCGTCCTTTAATAGGCCATCCTTGAATTCTTTGGCCCACTTGTTATTGGCTGATAAGAGTGATTGGTCTCCCGGTCCTTCAAGTATTCTGAAGCAAAAAGGGTTAAAGAACGTCTTTCATGTCCTTAACCATATCATATGTGATCATTTTCAATGCACGTCTCATGTTAGTAAGATTGATGAGACTCGTGCATAGTTTATACTTGCCATCCTTGAGGCTTCATTAGATAATTCTTCCCGAGCCTATCTACCATTCGGGCTCCTGATTACTAAGTTTCTTGAATGCCATCAATTTATTTCTGAGCCTGATAAGACTCGCATTCTAGTTTGTAAGGCCATTTCATGGCATACTCTTCGGATAAGCAATGTGCATCTTGGTGTTGCTCCACCTCCTCCTCAGCTTAGGCCCCATGCCATGATGAGACTCCTCCTCTTCCTCCTCCTGATGTTCCATCTTCCTTTGCTCCTCCTCATGCTGCTGCTAATCCTGCCATTGCTTCAAATTCAAGGATCGCTGATGCCATTGTTGCTCTTTTCAAGCATGTGAATCTCATTCATTGGACTCGATTGAGCGTATTCATCTCATTGTGGAGCGTCAGGCACATGATATTGTAGCCATCTAAGATACGCTTTCGACATTGTCTCATCAACATACTGAGTTTATCACTGAAGTTAATGATTTCATTAATAATATTCAATGTAGATGATTTGGTTTTGTATTTATGAACATTAAACTTTTTAAGATTTGGGTCTGTAATTGAAAATTTTTATGGATGATTTGGTTTGTACTTATGGCAACTGATTTCCTTTTATGCTCATAGATGCGTTTATATAATTTGTATTGTCTTTTTATCGTTATTCCCCATGCTTTATTTGTCAATTTGTTCCAAAAAGGGGGAGAGTCCTACATCTACTCTACATCCCTACATGTCATGTCTGTGCTTTTAATAGCTTGAATGTTTACATATCTTTGATATCTATGCACTTGAATGATGTTAAGAGCTTTTGATTGAGGTTTCATCCATGTAATCTTTTTATTTTCCTGTAATGTGTAGTAGTATAGGATTTTGATCACAAAATTACTAAAGGGGGAAATTGAAAGGTTACGTTGGTGGCCAAATTTTGTGACATAGTCTCTTTATTTTAATTCGGGGATTTGGATTATTAATCACAAGTATTCGAAAAAGATTTTAAGCTTATTCATGCAAGTTTGTGCTAAGAGAAACTTGTATGATATATCAAGGACGATAAAACTGCACGTTGATGGATTTCGAGGGACTTCAAGGGTGAACACAATGTGCTGGGATGTCACAGAGAGCTCGCAGGTAGCTCGCGGGACATCGAGGAAAAAAGCTGAGAGCTTGCAAATTGTCACAAAGTTCGCGGGATTGTTGCGGGATTGAGACGCAAAAATCTGCAGCGTCAAAAATCACGTCGTTTGGTTTTTTTGTACTCCTATAAAAGGCCCAACCCACATCCCAAAAGCCTATCTGAGCCGCCTCTATTATTATACTCTAAAGAAAACCATTCTCTATCTTTCAGAGAGTTCAAAAACAGTTCTTAATGCAAATCATCATCAACCATATTAAAGAAATTAAGATTTTTGATGGAGTTCAAGGCATGAAATCCGTTAGAAGGGGATTTGAATGGTGATCAAGTACGGAGACAGTGAATCATGGATACAGCTAGATCTAGACAATCATTAGATTATGGATTTGAGAGGTTTTGATTGTAAGAGTCTTGTAACCGTCTGAACATCAAGTTATAGTACATGATCTTTGTCCAGTGAAAAGAACACGTGGTTTTTCTCCAATTTAAGGGTTTCTACGGAAAACGTCTGGTGTGCATGTGATTGATTGGTTTGTTCTCTTTTTGTCTTGGATCGTACAATATTGCTCATAGTCGTAATATTTTGAATTAATATTATAGAGTTTAGATGCTTGGATAAAACATAGACAAATGCTAAGTTTTTCATAAAATATTAAAAGTGGGACTCATTCATGAATTTACTTTTGTGTCTAATAAAATTGAGCAAATATATATATCATATGTTGTAGCTCATCACATTTTAATTAGCATAAATAAGTGGGGCCTTGGTATGTATGATGTTCTTGTTTCCTATGATTTCATAATAAAGTTTGTTAAATACTCTCACACTCTCTCTCTCTTCCATGCATAAAATTATCTTTCTTCATTGTTCTATAACAATAAAGCAGTGTGACACTTTATCCCTAGTCTTGACCCTGGGCTAGCTAAAATATCACTAATTTGACTGTTTTCAAGTTTTTTCGCCTTTAGCAATAATTTTTTTACCTTTTATTCAAGATTTTATATATATTTTTTTGTTCCTCTTGATCAAAGGAATGTAAAAATTTACAAATTATAATCTAGTTTGAAAAAAAATCATGAAAGACAAAAATAAGTTCCATTTTTACTCAACTACAAGCCTTTTTTTGATAAAAGAAATTTAAAAATATAAAAATTTGGACAAAATTTAAAAAAAAATCCACTAAAAATAAAATAACACACAAACCAAAGCAACTAAAAATGAGCTAATTCAACTGGCCCAAACTGGGACTCAGAAGAAAAATTACAACCCTTTATCTTCAGTGCTAAAAATATGTGTTAAAGGTATGCTAATTAGAATTAAGGCCCAATTGTACGTATGTACTAATTGTAGAGATTTTTAAAATGGACAAATTATTTTTAAAAAAAGGGGGTCAATTTCACTTTTGTCTCTTTGAGTTTGACCTAAGTTTTATTTTAGTGCTTATAGTTTCAATTTTTCTTTCAAAATCTAACACCGTTCAGCACGGAGTTAACGTTTCAACCGGTTTAAAATTGTTAGGTTTATTTTGTTCAAATTAGAACTATAAGGACTAAAGTGAAACTTGGATCAAACTTGAAAGGGTAAAAGAGAAATTAAACTTTCTTTTTCTTTTTAAGATCTTTTTTAGCTTGTAATCATATTAAAAAAATTAATACTAAAATTGATTGTACATTACACATTGGACACATTCTCATGTAAAATGTACAACCTTTTTAAATATGTTAATTGTTACTTGTTGAAATAATTTTTTTAATTTTGATGATTACAATTGTGAAAAAGCTAAGCAAAATTTAAACTTTTATTAAAAATTCTTGTTAATAAACAAAAACAACAAGTGGTCTTAAAAATGGGATTGCATATATTTAAAATAAAAAGTGAAACCTCCCACGAGTCACATTTGTTGTTATTGTGTACATAAAATTTTTAAAAGTGTTAGTTCAACACTTAAACTCAAAATGACATATCAATGACATGATCTGCTAACTGAAACAAGTAAATAGGCTCTTTGTCAAAAGTTCGGCCGACCAAACTTAACAGCCGAACCTTGAAAGGCATAGCTGAAGTATGAAGAAACAAAGACAAACCACAGATTTGATCACTAGAATTATAGTTCATGGACAACCGAACTTGAAATTCGATTGACCGAAGTTAGAAGGAGCACAACCGAATCAACACAGAAGCTCAGTCGAATTCTAGAAACATTATAAGTATTGAATAGATTGGGTCTTCAAAAATTTAGTACAGTGACGACCAAAAGTTAAAATCAGTTGACCGAAGTTCAAATATGCACGACCAAAGTTCAGTAAGGCAAACCGGATTCAAAGAAGCACAACCGAAGTTCAAATGCAGAACAGAGCAATAACCTTGGTCTTTGGAAACTTGGTGGAATGACAACTGAAGTTAAAATTTGGTCGACCGAAGTTTAAATGACCACGACTGAAGTTGCAAATATTTCAGCAAATGCAAAGAACTCAAGCCACTGGAACTTCGTAGATTGATGACCGAAGTTGAATTTCGGTAGACTGAAGTTCACAACCGAAGTTTGAATTTTTGATTTGGCATATCTAAATCATAGATCCAATGGTTGGAATTAAATCAAAATGGCTAGATCAGTTATATTAAATGCTGCAACGACTCTAAACTGATTTGGGCTTATAAATTCAACTCAAGAGGTTGTTGGAAAAATATTGAAGTGCTCTTAATTCTTACACTTACTTGTATTCATCACTTCAATCCTCTAAACATTCATTGTGCGCTTGATTGAGATCAAGTGAGTTAGATCACTATAGAAAATGAGAGTTTCATTGTATTTATTATTCGATCTAGAGTTGATGAGCTACAAATTACTCATTTATTGTACATTGTTTAGAGAATCACATTGAATGATTGTAAAAGATTCAAGAGTGAAAGACTCTTGAATACTAGAAGAGTTCTAGTGATGTAATGTTTTTTCAAGTACCTGCAAGCTTGAAGATAGTGGAATCCCAAGAAGGATTTGGAGAGTGGACGTAGGCAAGGACTGGCCAAGCCACTATAAATCGTTTACATTCTTCTATCTTCTCTGCTTACATAGCTTACATACTTGCTATATCTATACGTTTATTATTTGTGTAAATTATTGAAAAGAAATTTAAATTGGCCGTTAAATCTTAGCAAACCTATTTCACCCCATCATAGTTTACTTAATTGGTATCCGAGCAGGACTCTATTTTCAGATTTAACAATCTGGGAGTAAAAGATCCATGGCCAATATCAATGGAACACATATAACCGAAGGTCAATTGATTACTAGGCCTCCACAATTTTTTGGTAGCAATTATAACTAGTGGAAAAATAGAATGTGAATATTCATTCAAGTAAATGACTATGCATGTTGGAATGTTATAAAAAATTGGCCTATTATACACAAAAATTAACAAGAAAATGAGAGGTTCAGCTCAAGATGAGGGGACACTTTAGGACGTAAGGAGTAAAAAAACAATGCAAAAGCCATACATACACTATATATGGACTTGATTGAATGAATTAATAGCATTTTCTAAATGTGAAATGGCTAAAGGAACTTTGATGACAATTAGAAAGTTACCCACGAGGGAACAAATCAAGTTAGGAATCTAAAATAAGCATGCTAGTACATAAGTATGAATTATTTAAAATAAAAATAAATAAAAATAATTTCTTAGATGTTCACTAGATTCACTGATATTATAAATGGAATAAAAGCCCTTAGTAAAGCATATACTAATGTTGAGATGGTGAGAAAGATTCTCTAAGTGGTTACCATGGAATTGGGGACCAAAGGTGACTGCAATAGAAGAGGCAACAGACCTCACCAAGATGGGCCTTGACGAATTACTTGGATCTCTTATGACACACACTAAAAAGCAATGAGGAATTTGATGAAAGCAAAAAGAAAAGAAAAATTACGTTCAAGACTTCCTCTTCACATACAAATGAAACCATACTCGATGATAAAGAAAGTTATGAGAAAATGACCTTATTTACAAGACGATTCAATAAAATGTTCAAGAAGGGCCAATTTCCACGAACACAAGGTAGAAGAAATTTTGGCAAAGAAGAGGAATCGAAGAAGGATCTCATTTGTTGCTTCGAGTACAAAAAGCCGAGACATATAAAAATGGATTGTCCAAAACTAAGAAAAGACAAGAGATGCTCCAAGGAAAAATTTCAAAATTTCAAAAGGGCATTTGCGGCATGTGGAGAAAACAATATTGACACATCCAATAATGAGTTAAGTAATCAAGAAGTGGCAAACTTGTGTCTTGTTGCCAAAAAAGATAATATAAATGATGTACATCTTGAACCCAACTCTTTCAATGATTTACAAGATAACTATAATGATTTATATGAAGAGTCATTAAAATGGTAAATAAAAATTATATACTAAGAAAACAAGTTGCCTCACTTACCCTTGAAATTGAAAACTCAAAGAAGCATGTTAATGAATTAATAATTAAAAATAATGAGCTTAAGGCTAAAAATTTGGATTTGATTACATATCTTGAAAAATTTACTAAAGGACAAAAGAATCTAGATTTACTTATTGGATCACAAAGGTGTGTGTATGATCATGCGGGGATTGGATATAACACCTCAAAAAAACAAATATTATACAAGAATATATTTGTAAAAGCATCTCATCCCATAACACATAAAACACCATGCACTTTTGTAACACCGATGGTCATACAATATATTCATGCTATGTAAATAAATGTGTTAGAAGGGGATTAAAAACTATGTGGGTCCCTAAGAAAAATGTCACTAACACACAAGGACCCAATAAGATTTGGATACCAAAGACCAATGTGTAATTCTTGTGTGTAGGTATGCTTGAACGCAATATCAAAGAAAAGAAGGTGGTACTTGGATAGTGGATGCTCAAGACATATAACCGGAGACAAATCTATGTTCGCATCACTATCTTCAAAGGATGGTGGGTATGTAAACTTCGGAGATAATAGCAAAGGCAAGATCATCGGTGTAAGTAATGTTGGTAAAGAACTCCCTCCTATTATAGAAAATGGCTTGCTTGTTGATGAATTAAAGTATAATTTTCTAAGCATTAGGCAACTATGTGATATAAGAAATAGAGTTATCTTTGACAAAATCACTTGCACCATAGAAAGCACCAAAGACGACAAAACCTTGTTTATTGGTCAAAGAGTTAAAAATGTATACATTTTTAAAATTGACGATGTTACACCAACCAATGGAACTTGTCTATCGGCTATGAATAACAATGGTTGGTTATGGCATAGAAGGCTTGGGTATGCTCATATGAATCTCATTTCTAAACCTGTCAAAAAGGATTTAGTAATTGAGCTACTAAAAATCACTTTTGAAAAAGATAGACTATGTGGAGTATGTCAACAAGGGAAACAAACTAAAATATCTTTTTAAATCTAAAAATATTGTTTCACATCTAGGCCACTATAATTTCTAAACATGGATTTAATTGGTCCCTCAAGAACAAAGAGTCTTGAAGAAAAATTATACATTCTTGTAGTTGTAGATAATTTCTCTCGATTTACATGGGTAGTGTTTTTAACCCATAAAAATGAAGCATTTTCTTCATTACAAAACTATGTTGGCGACTTCAAAATGATAAATAACTCAATATTTCAAATATTAGAATCAATCATGGTAGAGAACTTGAAAATAAGTATTTTACTAAATTTTGTGATGAACTAGGAATATGACACATTCGGTCCCTAGAACCCTTCAATCAAGATAAGGAATTTTCATATATCAAGAAAATATACGAAGGAGTTGCTCAAACAATTTGGCATGATGGGAGCAAAGGCGCTAACTACACCCATAAGCACAACCATTAAGCTTGACAAGGATAAAAACGACAAAAATGCAGATGAAAAGCTTTATCGAGGTATGATAAGATCCTTACTTTGCTTAATGGTAAGTAGATCTGATATCACTGTTTAGTATTTGCATATGTGCTAGGTTTCAATCATGTCCTAAGGAATCACATCTAACGGCCATAAAACGTATATTTAGATATCTCATAGATACAAATGACTTAGGCATATTTTATCCAAGTAGGACTTGCCTTTGATTTAAAAGGGTACTACAATACAGATTATGCAGGATATAAAGTAGATCGAAAAAGTACGTGTGGTACTTGTCAATTTCTAGTACAATTCCTTGTTTCTTAGTTTAGTAAGAAACAAAATTCTGTTGCACTATCAACGGCCAAGGCCGAATACGTGGCTGTCAGAAGTTGTTGTGCTCAAGTGCTTTGGATAAAACAACAAATTGAGGATTATGATTTATATTTTGATCATATTTTAATTAATTATGACAACACAAGTGCTATAAATTTATCTAATAATCCATACAACATTCAAGAACTAAACACATTGAGATTCGACACCATTTTCTAAGAGATCACATCCAAAAAGGGGACATTGGACTTATATATGTACACATCGACAATCAATTAGCGGATATTTTTACAAAACCCTTTGATAAGAAAATATTTTATTTCATTAAACGTAAACTTTGTATGTCTTAACCAATGTAAAATTATTTTAGATTCTTAGAAAAATTCATTTTACTTATGTTAGTTGGCATTTAGAAGGAGTAGTCTATATCAAAATGAACTCCAACAAAACAACTATAAATATACAATTTAGTTCAAAATTTATATGATCAAAGTGTTATGTAAGATTGATTTGATTGTGTGAATTGTCAAGTATGAGAGTTAGAGTATGAAATTTAGATACACAAGTAAATGATCAAAAGAAACATGCCCAACATAAATTTTATGTTATTTATGACTTGTGTGATCAAAGAAAACAAGTAGAAAAGATCAATTTAGGGAAAATTAAATTGCTATCAAAAATGCAGTTGCTGATAAAACTTCAGCTGACCAAATCTAATGTTCGGCTGACCAAATGGCCAACTTCAGTTGACTGAAGTTGGCGACCGAACGTTTTGTAGCTGCAAAACTTGAAAAGGTCACGTATATTTTAAATTAAAACATTAATTTGATTCCCAACTATTGATTCTCAACTACTTACTTCTCCATTTAATACATATCTATTACTCTCTCTCTTCTTCACTCTAAGATAAACCCCAACCTAATCATCTTCTTCAAAGAGTTTTCCAAATCTAGGGCTACTCATCTTCAAATCAGTTGAAAATTTCAAACCCTTAAAAGTTTGATCGTCAATTCTCAGAGAATCAACGACCGAATCTACAACTTCGTTCGACCGAAGTTGCAGAAACAATGAAGGAAAAAGAAGAGACAAATTTTTTGACTCTTCAAAACTCGTCAATCCAAGAGTTTTTAACATTTCATATCTTCTTTAGAACTTTAAGAGTCCTTATTTCTTATATAAAAAGCCCTTACCTCTATCTCA
>CM018892.1:5959892-5962392 GCA_009663005.1 Actinidia chinensis
AATATTATTGACGTTTTTAAATACTTGTATAGTATATTGTTGCATTTGAATTTTAATAAATGCAATATGAACGTATGGTTGAATTTGTGGAAATATAAAAGTTTATGAGTGTGAAAAATTTTAAAATAATTTTGGGAATGGCACGCTAGGATATACCGGAATTGTCATATTGTGACGTTTGGGTAAGTCTTTAGCCTTCGATGAAAATTCGAGAAGTTGACTGAATGAAAGTCCTTGATGGCAACTGTGCTACGTTTGGATAAGTCTTTAGCCTTCGATGAAAGTCCAAGAAGTTGATTGAATGAAAGTCCTAAATGGCAATGACGCTACGTTTGGGTATGTCATGAACATTCGGTGAAAATCTGAGAAGTTTGACTGTATTAGGTACTAAACTAGGAATGTCATTCTAATGGGTAGTATTTTTTGAGAAAAGTTTAAAAGATTGTGAAGTCTTGATTTGAGACAAATCCTGATTGAATATGGCTTTTTAAGAAAAAGTCAAAAAATTAGAAATTTGTTTGATTTGTAAGATAAATACTTTTTGGAGAAAAGCTGAGATTTAAAACACATGCATGATTTTGTGAATTATGGATTAAAAATCAAAACTATATTTTAGATGGAATTGAAAGCAATATGTATTTAAATGCATCAATGTTTTCATTGTATAGCTATATATCATGGTTTTAACTTGAAACCTTAAGTACATTGTTAAATTTTTTCAAGATAATTCACATTTACTATAAATGAATTTTAAGTACCGAGGGTTATTCTGAGTCGTAAGGCATGTGGATTACCGTCACGTTCCTTTTGTCTAGAAAATATGTAAATGTATTTTTGAGAATTGTAATTATTATTCTTTTGGCCTGGTGTGGGCATTGTCTATGGATTATCATCTATACTTTGTATTTGATAGCTCATGGAGCGTATAATCACACGGGAAGGATAAATGTATTGTACTCTGATGTAATGATACTGTATTGTCATGTTATTTAGTTTGACTTTTTCGCATTTGAGTTGTTTGCTCATGTGGCTGGGTCTTGGTTTGACCGGGGCGTGACATAAAGCTTTGTTTGGTCTAGTTTTATTTTGAGATTTTTTAACTACTTCAATTTTTGAGTCTTTTTTGTCTTGAGTGAACATTTTTTACCATTTGATTGAAATTTTATACTTTTTGATTTCTCTTAACAACATGAAATCTTAAAACATAAATTTTTTATTCAAATTATGAAAAAAAAATTATTAAAGATAAAAAATTTAGCTAACTTATCAAGCAAAAGTAATTTATTTTCTTTAATAAACTTTTACCCCAAGGATTCAAAAGTATATAAAAACTTTGATCGAAAGAGTAAGAAAACTAAAAACTAAAACAAGTAAAAAAAATCAAAAATATACAAAGAAACAAACAAACTAGGCCAAACAAACCTGTAGGAGTATCTTTACAATGAGAAAATCGAAATTAGACGCCCACAGTGAGCCCTTGCCTTTTGCCCCTTGAAGCTACACACGAAGCTGGACGGACGCCTTCCTTAACTGCACACAGGTAACGGTGAGTCTGGCCGCCGGAGCTGTTTTCGGGAAACAGCTCTCCGACGGTCAAGTTAGATGACGAGTATGAATTCCTTATCGAGGAGACAAAAGAGAGAGAGAGAGAGAGAGGAGAAGAGAGAAAAAAAAAAACCCCACCTTCTGCATCACTCGTCTTTCTAGTTCAACTCGGCGTGTACCTTGACGCGCCAATGATCATATTCATCAACGAGAAGTTCACCTAACCCTTATTCTTGCAGAGCGGTTGGTTATCCCTCCTGCTGCCGTGAATGTCCACATCCGGGTTTTAGGCTGTCAGTCGTACCTATGTCGTTCAAGCTTCGTTTGTCGCGTGTCATCCTTTGGAATTCCCGTCGACTTATGTTTTTCACCCGAACTCAGGCGCGACTGTAGGTGTGGTCTACCTCGTAATAATAACTCGGTAGAGATTGCAGTTTGAGCTCGGATAAGGTAGAACCCTGCCAGTGTTGCTCCCGAGCTTAAACTAGTTGTGTGAAATTGCCTCTGCACTGCCAATCAGTCCGGGGGATTGTAAGGTTTTACAAAATAATAAATATAAATCATAATAAATAAATAAAATCATTCGACCCATGGGTAAATTAGTGGACTAAGTGTTTTTTTTTTATTGGGCACATTGGGATATTGGACTTAGATGTAATTGATGTTTGGGCTTATAGTGCGAATTGGGGTTTAATTTGGATCCAATTAAAAATTTATTTGGTGTACAATCAAACAAATGCTGAGAGCTCCTTAATTGGATCCCTCCTCATACCGTTGGAATTCTTTCAACACAATTCTCCCAACCTCATCATCCCCCAACACAATCATCCCAACATCATATGATGTTTTCTTTTCTTTTCTCTTTCTTTTTTTTAATCACATTCTCTCTCTCTTGTCTATACGAACTCTCTCTCTCCACTCTCCCTCTCACCCGGATCCTAATCCCTCTCCTTCT
>CM018892.1:6222392-6237392 GCA_009663005.1 Actinidia chinensis
TTTTTATTTGGAGAACAATCACTACAAGATTAGATACTTCTCTTCAAGTATTCTTGTTACCCTTGACTGAACCAGATATCAGGAGTTCTTTGCAGGTTGAATGGATGTCCTCGAAACAACAAACAAGACATGCCAAACCAACAGGGGTTAGGTAACAATTTTCACACCAGTTTTAAGGTTTTTATCCACTTCATATTTCATGGTATGTGATCCTAGAGTATGAACTCAATTTACTGTATCCCTGATAAGCGTTCAGGGAATAGGAATATTAGCTTAGCTGCTAATCTGCACTTCAAAATCTATTGTTTGATAGTTAGATCTTGGTCACAGACTCACAGTATAACAAGTCTTACTCATTTCAGTTGATCGCATCTTGCTTTGGTGTGCCCTTACATATTGGAACACGCATCTCGAAACGGTGAATTTAGTGATCCAAGCGATCCCCAATTTTTATTCCATTTCATACATATTTTCATTTGAAGAAAGTAGCTAATTGTCATAACAGGGGAAAATGTAAAACAAAATTGTCAGAACACATTATAAATGTATGTTATGTGGATAATTCAATATATATATATATCTCTATGTTCTATTAGATATTTATTACTTGCAAAAAGTATATTATGTGGAGCCCTGCTTCCTATTGCCTTCTTGCCGAAGGCCCGAAAGCACAACGGTTTGGAAATAAGAATTAGCAATAACACACGCTTGTGCTAGTTTTGACTAGTAACTCTTTAACTTGTTTGTGTTGCAGCTGTGGTTCTTCTGGGTAAATATTGAACCTGAGCTCTTGTAGTAGCAACACCTCCATCTTTGAAACTAAGTATGGGAATCTTTTTCAATGCAATAAAGTTGCATAGTGTTCTGTTTTTCTTCGATAAAGGGGTATTTCCATGGCCTATTTCCAGTAAACTTTTTCCAATCGAATTTTAATTTGATATGTATAAATAGCTGCTGCTTTTTTTTTACTACACGGTTTTGATACATTTCGAAATGGAGAGCTCGCTACAATATCGAAGGCACCTACACAATTATCATGACCGAGAGAAATTGGAAACAGATATTCTCATTCACTCCAATTCAGGTCCAAGTCCTTTAGTTTAATAAGCCACTGGTGTTGTATTATTGGAGGACGTAAGGTTAGTTGATGGTGCCTTCTTCCCTTCTCCAGTGGCATGTTAGATGGCAAACATAATCACTCTCTTATCTTTTGAAAGGTTTGCCTGTCGGTTGGGGTGCCTCATCTTGAGCGATAGAAGACGAGAAACTTCGTGAAGGCCTCCCCATTTCTCCAATGCACAAGCAATGTTGTAGCGACCTGTCAAAAAAAGAAAAAGAAAAGAAAGATCCAAAATATTAAATGGATACTCAACAAATCTCGTAGATAGCGCTTGGATTTATGGTCTCTTGCCATTGTTAGGCCATGAAAATTAATGAATTTTAGTTCATTTGTTATTTGAAATCTTTCCATAACTTAACTACTTCTTGATGAATTTTAGCCAAGTACATCTTCACTATCTCCATTTCAAAATCCAATTCAGAATTATCCTCCTACCTCCAGTGGTGTCGACATTCACAAAATTTCACAAAATTCAACCTCAATTTTTTTCATTTCAGTCCACTCAATCCAATCGGAGCATTAGTCTAACAAATAAGAACAAAATAAGAAGTAGTTGATCTGCAATTGTACTTGCAGATGGTTCAAGTATTTGGAATAATCTCCCATTCAACTTCTCATTGGTATATTGCTTAGAGCGAATTGCTCATTATTCATTTTTTAACATAGCAAGTAGTCTCTTTAAAATTCCATTCACTAGTGTACCATCTTTATAATCCCTAATAAGAAATGGAAATTTATAATACATACCCGCACACTCAAAAGGACTTTCTACTAGGCATGAACGACGGGTCCATTCCCCAGCTTCTTTGGAACCGACTTATCTGCAAGATAGAAAAGGATCAGTTTTTTATTTCACCTCGTGTTATGTCCGCTGCTACAATCTCAAAATAGTATATTAGTTCCAACAGATTAAAATAACTAATGATATCTACATAACGATGTTCTTTGGTTTATTTTTTCCTCTTTTGGGTCATTTGGCTACCATTATCTGCCGTAAATGATTTGTTTAGAGAAATAGAAAATTCGTGAACTCAAACTGAAACAAAAGTTTTCCATTCAACACAACTGTAGTAAGCAAATTTCCTCCTCTTGCAAATTCTCAAGATTATCCCAATAGCCCTTTGGTTTACGGTGCTTGTAAGCAAGAGAGAGATTCATCAATGACATGATCCTTCTGAATCCCCCCATGCGTGTGATTGCCTTCTCAATATCCACTCTCCCGTGCTCGCGAAGTTGCTTTCTCATAGGCATAAATCCTTCTTGCCCATGCTCTGATATAAAGTTCAGAAGCTCGGCTTTAAGAACTTCTATATCTTTCTGCAAGCCTGGAACCCGTGGTCTTTGTCGAGAAGACTGTGGATCATAAGAATCAAAATCTTTCTCGGCTAACATGCTATTTTCAGAATATCCGTCTTTGCTAGATGAATTGGTTTGCTCCACAGAATATGTTGTGTGGTCATGGGTCTCCAAAGAGTTATGTCCTTCCCTTTTTTCAACATAATCTCGAATGGCACATATGTTTGATGGGAGATCTTCGTATATAACCTAAAATTTTCAATTACAGAACAATTATTTTGGTAAGGCTCAGGAAGACTGCATATGAACATGACTGTAAGGTTGTGTTTGGTCGGATCAAATGGATTTTGTAAGGAATTAAATGGAGATTAGAATGGAATGGAATGATATAAGAATAGTCGTTCTCATTTTGTAAGGAATGGAATGGAATGGAACGGAACGGAATGGAATGGAATGAATATTCTTTAATTTCCCTTGGGTAATGGTCATTTCTGTGTTCTCGTGAATATTCATTTGAAATTGAATGACTTTTTCATTACTTTTTGATCAACCAAACACTAGAACGATCAATGGAATGATCATTGTATTCCATCTATCATTCCATCCAACCAAATATAGCCTAAAAGTAATTGGAAATTATAAATTATAAACTAAAAAATAAATAATCAATTCTAGTCTTGGAGCCATGAAGGGTATATACTTCTATAATCTCTTCTATAAAATAATTTCAGAAAAAATAAGTTATCTAAAACCTATGTTACATGGACTCAGGCACGGGTGTCGGGTACGGATATGTGCACAAATGTCGGAGTCATCTAATTCTCATTTCAATGATACGTGAACACGAAAAAATATTCATATTTCTTAGTATATTCCTTTAATTTTCGATACGGCTAATAGTGATGGTTAAACAATCAGGTGGTTGTCGGAGAAGAATAAAAAGCGGCATTCATTATATTTGGATAGTTTTTAGCATATTTCTTTTGTGAACTTGAATTACTGTATACACCTCCTAGTTGAGTGTCCAACTAAAAATATCAACACATATCCCGTATCCTTATACAAGTGTTGAGTATCCGACACATGTAATTTTTACTTTTAGGAGAGTTCACGAAAGGTAGTCTAAAACATATAAAAGAAGGCTACCATGCATTGTAATCAAAGTTTGAAGTTGGAGAAAAATAAAATTCACAAACCTCTTCCATTATAGCTTCAGAAAGTAAGGAATTCTTGTGCATTTTTGACTCTACAGAGTATTTCAATAGTGTGTGATGATTTCCAAGTTCCTCCAGAACCCATTTTCCTTGGAAAAAGTCAAAGTCTCCTTCAACCTGCTCGAAACTGATCTCTTGTTCAAGGTGTGTTCGCACAAATCCAACACAACACGTGCATGGAGTACCATATACAGCAGACCCTTGCATCCTTCCTGAGATATGAGATGGACAATTAAGTATTGTCTTGATCGTAGAGTTAGCACAGTTACATCCGGTTAAGTGAGGTCCACAATCCATTCAGTGTAATGAAAAGAAGATACAATCAATGAACACCAAGACTTGTATCATGATAGGAATCAACACCACAAATTTCACCATATCTGCATAAATCAAAAGATGTCCATGATTTTCTTGGCCGAAGTATCTAATTCTTTTTCTTTCATTTATGTAAAGCAGATTCCATTTGCAGCGGAAACCCACAATGTGCGACGGCGCAGAAATGAAGCAGATAGCAGACAGGAAATTTCAAACAATGAGACCGATTTTGGTCAGATTAGTTTGAGATCTTAGGAATCGAAGTTTTTATTGGTTGAAATTAAGTTTTCTTTGCGTTATTTTAGTCCTCTTGACTTTTGGTTTGTGGTCTCCCACAGTATTCTTTAATTACCCATAATGTCGCCTCCTATAGGAGCTAGGAAAATTCTTTTCACGTCAGGAATGGAACCCGGTTTGCTTTAGCTAAACTATAGTGGAATAGAAAAGCATTCTAAGTAACCGCAAATTTTGAAAATAATGAAATTCAGTTGTACCTGCACAATGCGAACTTTGTTGTTGTCACGTGATAAAATCTTACTGATTGCTAAATTTGGAACGATCCTGCAAATAAGTTTCATGAGATAACACGATCAGGAAGATTAAAAGCATGGTGGAAAGGCTAGCACAGACTTCTATAGGATGTGGACTTTTTGTAGTTTTTTTCCCATTCAGGGATCATATAAATCGAATGAAAAATTTTAGTGCATGCATGCACATATTAGTTTTCTCACTATAAGCTGTAATATATCATATGGGTCGATAAACATTGGGTTTGTCGAAATATAGAATCGGATTATGAAAGAAAAATTGGTGATAAGAAAATTCACAAGCTTATTGGCTGATACTTATCACTGTTAGAACCTCACCGGTCCGTATCAGCCAATATGCCCAATACATCCATCGTATCGGTCTGATGCGGATTACCTTCCCACTTGCACAAAATCTCTTTAGATTTTGAAGCTTGATTCTTTCACCAAAGAGGCTTTGATTGGCATGATTTTGGTTTGGGTTAGTGGGCTTTGGCGTTTCGCTTTAATGTGATTTTGTGTTTTTGGTTTTTGGTTTCTGGTTTGAATTGTTTGATAACTATCTATATACATAACGTGTATGTAATACAATTGTTATATACTGATATAAGTCAAAACAATATCTAATGAGTTGAGTATTATTCACCCAAAGAAAAAGAGTTAACGTATCACTTATCCAATAAAACTCTCTCTTTTCCCAGGAAATATGCGCGCGTGTCCAATGTGTATTATTCATATCTACTGCAAACATTAAATTTTTGAGAAATAAGGTTGGAACATGCTTATCAATGATTTTTATGGAAGTTTGCTAGTGTTGAGAGCAATTCACAAGTCCGATCTTGGATTCCCGTTTTACACATTGGCCGATACTCCTAATAACCATCATACAAAACTGCGACCATCACATGATACTGCAATTTACAACTCTTGATCTATTAGCGTTTTATGATGCCTTCTATCCTAAATCATTTAATTGGTATCAACACCATTGTCATAGTTGGGGCGGTGCTCATGAAGACTCTCATTGTTGAGAAATGTTTTGACTCAGCAAAAAGATAAAAAAGAATATTGTATTGTCATTCGGTCATCCCCCATTTCCATCTCTCCAAAATCCTCAAAAAAATTTAAAACCTGCAGAAAAGATACATGCACTATGTGTCATGTTTGATTGAGCTAGGGGGCCAATGTCTTAATTGCTAGTATTTTTTATTGCAACATTTCCAATTCCAGTGCATTCACATATATATAGAATAAAATTCATGAAACAAACTAAAATGATACTTACTCGGGAAGACTCTCATAGTCAGTCAACACATTCCATACTTCACGAATAGGAGCTTTTACTGTTATGCTGGCAACAACACAGCGATGTACGCCTCCATTTTCCTTCAGGCCAAAACCATTTTATCGGCAAGACTGCTATAACAAATGATGCTTTCCATGGGAAAGCACGGCCTAATTAGATTAGTGTAAATCAGTTACCAATAGGCCATCAAATCGACGAAGATGAATTTCATCCACCATGCAAGGCCTATCAAGTTTGAAAACTTTCTCAAACACTCCCCAGTTACTGCTCAAGTCACAAGAAGATGGTGGCGACAAGTGACCAAAAGACAAGCTGGCATAACTCTCGTTCAACTCTCCAGAAGGAAGTTTATCCTTCTCAGATATAGCACCGTCAATGCATCTGCTGGGGACAATAGGTAACTCTAATCATTTTTGTACCCAAAAAACTTTCTTTGGTGGGTGCATTCTGATTTCCTTCAAAATTCCTCTCAGCTCTACAAGCCAAGGCTTGAAGATTCACGGGCAGATCTGATAATCCTCTCCAAGAATATGGCTGGGAAGTTGAACCTTGGTATCACATTAACTTCATATGACAAAATTGTTGTTGCATATCTGTGGAACAAAATAACCAATAGAGAGTAGTAAATGGAACATTGAAGTGTCTATACCCATAAGGAGAATGAAATGATTATTCTGCAAGATCAACATTACCGTGACTTTGCCTAGATACTGAAAAATCAGGTGCCTTGAATATAAGTGAATAAATTAGTTTCTATAATACTTGATATTAATGTTTCAATCATTAAGACAGTGATTCTTTGTTGGTATCATGTATCTAAAGTCCTAGAGTTTTGGTAGGCAAGGGAAGAAGAATCCTATAACCTTCGGTATCTTTACTTAAAAGATCCGCAGAGGTAAAGGATTTTCTTTAGCGTCTTCCTGGTAACAGGAGGAGAACCGTAAATACCATGTGGTCATTGGAACTGTACTGTCACAACCTAGGCCCAACTACGTTTCAGCTTGACAGGTTTGGATTAAACTAAATGCGTATAAAACAGCAAGGACTTATAAAAGTGATGCGACAGTAATAGGTTATATTCCACGAATAACAAAATTTATTGGTGGTCATCGCGTCTATCACTATGCCTCAACATGCAATGCTGGAAAAGAGATAGTAAATATGATTAATATATGCGAAGGTTGATGAGCCTGCTGCAACAAGATGCTTCTGTCAATATACTGAACAATGATATCTGGATGTTATCCTGTAAAAGGTTTCAATGTAACAAGTCAAAGACGTCCCATAGTAAAGGGTTTCTAAATTATAATATACTAACATAGAAGCAGTCTTTTACCCCACATTCTCTAAGGGCCTGATTATACCCACAGTCATGAAGAGATAACTAGAATATGCAAGCATGAGGTGTCAATACTAGTAATTAATTCTCACTGGCAGGGATGACCAATCCTTTTGGGGCCTGAGAAACCCCAATGAGCTGTTGTGATGGCTGCCACTGCCAAATTATAGCAGTTCCACTCAAAAGATTATATGCCAAAAGGACTACGTTCGCCCCTCGGATGCATCTTCTATTTGTTTCCTGAGCATATCTGAGTTTATATTTATCAATCCAAACTCTAAAGGGCAATATGGTTGAGGAGAGTCCTTTATGATTACAAGGGATGCAGAAGCTGTAAAGCCTAGTGGCAGTTCAAGATCCTAAATCATGGTCCCATATACATACGACGCTTATAGTTCGGATTACTTGGTTTGCGTTTGTTAGGAGGAAGATTTTCTGGTCTAGAAGTAATCTCGTTTTGAAATTGTTTTTCAAAGAATGTATTCTGGTGACAATGTTCGTACTTTTGATTCTAGTTTTGTATACTCAAGCTGATTACTTGTAAAAAAAATGCAAAAAACTCAAGTACCCCTTAGATATAAATAATAACATAACAAAATTCGGTGGAATTGCTGGATATATATGGATGGATCAAGCCCAATGTTTTTTACGCCTGTTTGGTTTGACCCACTCAAATTACATGATCCGAGCACTTTTGTAATGAGATGAAAAGTAGGCCAAGTCAAAGAGTGAATCAAGGGAGTTAGTTTGCCGTTGTTATGATAGGAGGAAGAATTTCTAGTCTAGAATTAGAAGTAGTCTCGTTTTGAAATTTTTTTTCAAGTATGTATTCTATTGACAATATTGGTACTATTGATTCTAGTTTTATATACTCAAGCTGATTACTTGTAAAAAAAATGCACAAAACTCAAAGAGGGATCAAGGAGTTGGAATTGCTTGGATATATACGGATCAAGCCCAATTTTTACCGATTGGGTTTGGATTGTCTGTTGACCTACTCAAATTACATGACTCGAGCACTTTTGTAATGAGATTGAAAAATTGCCAAGTTAAAGAGTGATTAAGGAGTTTGGGTAATTTTTACACTTTTTAATTTTTACTTTCGTCTCTCACGATTCAATTTGAATATATTAAAACTTAAATTTTAATACAATTGTAATTTAGACCTTCGTCTACGTCCGTTAAAATTTGTGTATAAAAATAGCTACGGGCTACACATACGACCTATATAAAGGAAAATGTTCGTTTTTTAGATTTTGTTGGGATAAAATATTTTTTTCCATGAGTTGAAAACATAATTCTCTCATGCCATGTCTTTTCTTCCTCAACATGAGCACTCTTCCATCACCAGGTCATCCTCTACACACCTATATATATATATATGCACATCTGTGTTTCTGTGTGTATTTTACGTTGTTCCTTCTATAATTTTAGGTTCGTTTTGTTCCTGCTATACCCTTTTAATGTTTCATCAATAAATAAAACTCGAGAATTGTCCAATTCTTCTTGTGGGTAGTTGGAATTGGTTATTATTAGCTTGTTTTGCAGAGGAGTGTAATTTGATAATCCATTATCAGCCATGTGTACAATTTAAGTTTTCTGCCCTACCTTATGAGGATTCATCGGAAAAACTCGTGAATTGTCCAATTCTTCTTGTGGTAGTTAAATTAGCGTGGTTTAGATGGTTGCGGAAGAGTGTGAAATGATTAATTCACTCCTTGATTAGTTATGATTTTGAACTCGAGTTGTTCTGTCATACCCTTTTGATGATTAATCGAAAAAGCTCAAGAATATTTAATTCTTCCTTATGAGGTAGTTTACAATAACTTTGTTAGATTGGTTTTCAGAAGAGTGTGAAATGATAATCACTCCTTGATTAGTTATGTTTAGAACTTAAAGTGGTTACTGTCATACCTTCTGAGATTCGTCACGAAAATTCTCAAGAATTATTTAATTCTTTTTGTGGGAAGTTGAATTATTTTTTATTTGAGATTGTTTATGCATAGACTGTAAGCTGAAGAATCCATCAATTTGGTTTAACATGTGAAATCGGAAGACCGAAAACGGGCACTCAGATTGCTTCAGTAAGCCCTTGTGTCAGGAAGTGTTGTGAATACCATTTGATGAATTGTCATCATGCATCCTGTTTGAAGGGTAAACCCTACCTGGTATGACCCCCCATCTCGCATAAACTATAGTATTTGTTGTTATTTAAAGAATTTGTTGCTGGTTTGTTTGGTGTAATCAACCTCTTTAAGACGTATCATTGATTTTTAAGTGCTCTAATGGAACGGTGATAGATTTGAAGGTGATATTTTTTTCCCTTTTATTCGCAACTGCCACCGAAGGGACTTAATTGAGAAAAATTTAAAAATCCGTCCATTTTAAATGTTTGAATTCATTTGACTATATTATTTTACAGAGCATACAGAAAAAACAACAAGTAGTTTAAGATGGGAATTGTCCATTTAAACGGGTATTGCTTGTGCATAGGATTAGCAATGGGCAATCTTTAAGTTTGTTCTTTTCGTTGACAATTTTTGGTTTATAACATCCGCTTGCTTATTCTAATTAGTGTCTCCTGTAAAGGATTTCAATTTCTTCAAGGTATCGATGATAATTGTAATTTTTTCTTGAAGCTTACTTGTCTGCCTATGCATACCCCACGCCATGTCCAGGGCCTTCAACAAATTGTTTGGAACTTGCTATCGTTCCCTGCTCTCCTTCCTCGCCGTCGTCCTACTTATTCTATCATGTGATTTGATTGATCATAGCATTGATCTCGCATTTTTGGTTTGAATATTTACATTAAACACTTTGGTTGCTAGCCACCTGGCATTATACCTTCCGTCAAAGTCAGTAATTGCATCGCATACAGAATAATTTTCATTAATCAAATAAATTGCAGAATTTAAATTATAGAACCTGAAATATAAGCGATACCTACAGATTAAGCCGGTCCTGCAATCGCGTCTCCTTAAGAAAGATTCGCCGCTACCGAGGTGTTGTAGGGTGTTGTTGACGTCTCCTCCCGTATAAAAACGCTAGAACCCTACTTGGAACACCTCAAAGCAGACTTGGCGCCTAAACTGTATTGTCTCTCTCTCTCAAGAACTCAAATGTATGGTGTGTTTGTTTCTGTTGGTAGTGGTGTGTTTTTTTTCAGTACTAAACCTCAGTATTTATAGTCCACAAATACTCTATTTAAATCATTATAACTCTATTGGGCATTACCCCATCATGAGGTTCTTATGGATTCCACCAGGACAGCCATTAGAGGCTGGTCATAGCCCAAATAAAGCAGCCATTAGGGCCTGTAACGGAGATGCAATTTGGTTCTATAATAACTCCTTTAGGAGTTTTTAACACCACTCCTCTATTATGCTTTCATTCACACAAACTTTCTAACAATCCCCCCCTGATGAAAATTTCATGCGGATTGAGCAGACTTGAAAGAAGAGACAACGGATAATTCCTGCATAGATAGGTAGCTTTTGGCCTTTAACCTTCCCTGTGAGAGCCTATCGAATTTAACTGGCAGACCTGTGGGCGAGCCCGCCGTTGCCTGGCCGTCGCATTTGTAAATTAGACAAGAGACTCACACAGGACTTCTCCTGACGCAGTTTTATTCTCACTGTGGCGTCCATTTTTGGCCTGGAACACTCTTCCTGGTTCTGTAGTATTTTCTCGAAATTTTGTCTTCTGCAAATTTTCAAAGAAGGGCGGCCTCCACTTTATACTCCATAGTGACTTCTTATATGGATATTTCATATATCCAGTCCTGACGCACAGTACAAAAGTACATTAAAGGCTAATACTTAACCTTATCAACAATCACTGTTGCATAATAGGAACGGTAGGAGTTTTCAAACTCCACAGTGATTATCCATTGAACCTAATCTTGGGATCTCCAGCATTTAAGGTGGGTTTTACGTCACGATAGCTTTCTCTTTCATAGGCGTTTAACTCATTCCTTTCGATGCTAAAAATCAACTACTCTCTAGGTAACCCTTTGGTAAGCGAATTCGGATATTGTCCTTGACCTCACGTATTCAATAGCGACAACCCCACTGGATGAGAGTAGTTGTCTATGGTATGATGTCTAGCGACGAATAGATCTAGACTTTACATTATACATATTATTTTGTTGGCCCTACCAATCGTGGCAGACTGACTATCGCAGTGGATGGTAATCGCAGACAACAGGTTTCGACCATCTTGGAATATCTTCCAAAAACTGGCTTAGCCTTCGACTCCTCAGCCGCCTTATCTGAGCATAAACCTGATTCCATCGTAGAACGTGCAATGCACGTTCTGTTTAGAAGATGTTTTCCAAGAACTTCTTGCATCACCACATGAAGACATATCCACCCGTGGATTTCGAGCTTTCATATCTGATATCGTTTTTTTTTTGCATCGCAATACATTTCTAGCCTGCTAAGAGTTGGTATAATACATCCAAATTATGGTATATCTTAAATAGCGTACAACCTTACTATCTCTTCCAGTGATCACTTTCTGGACTACTTGTAACCTGCTCATTCTGCACGGTATGCTATATCGGGTCTGTACAACTCATCAAGAATTAAACTTCCAATTATACGAGAATACTCCAATTGGATTCACCTTCCCCCCATTCTTGGATAAGTGGATATTTACTTATAGGAGTCCTTGCCACATTCGATCATACTTATTGAATTTTGGGTAAATTTTTATCAATATAGTGTGTCGATAAAGTGCAAGTCCGTCAGATGTTCTAAGTAATCTTCACACCAGAATCATACTCTGCTAGGCCCATATCCTTCATATCAAATTTCTAATTACAGGTCTTGGTAGATTTGATACTTGTCGTTACTACCACAAGGATCATGTCGTCAATGTAAACACAAATAACATATCCTTCGTTGTTCCTTGACATATACACATTTATCAGAAAAAAAAAAAAAAAAAAAAAAGAAAAAAAAAAAAAACATTCGTGTTTTTGATTTGAAGCCACTAGACAACAACATTGTCAAAACTTCTCATGCCATTATTTCGGTGCTTGCTTTGAGACCATACATTATCTTACAGGCTACAGACTTCTCTTCTTTTCCAGGTGCGGAAAACCCTCAGGTGTTATGTAGATTCTTCATCTAAATCTCCATTCAGGCCAACTGTTTACATCCAGCTGTGTATCTCGCGATTTCGCAAGCTTGCTATCGCATATCATCCTATAGATGTAATTCTCGAGACGGTGATAAGGATCAAAGTAGTCTAGACCTTCTTTTGTCTTATCCTTGATACCAGTCTAGCTTTTACGTATCTATGATCCATCTGCTTTCAATCTTTCTTCTTGAAGATCCATTTGTAACCATCCAAAGGCTTACTGCTAGCGGTAAATTCACAGTTCCCACGTATGATTTTTGCAGAATGGATTCAATCTCACTCTTAATAGCCTCTTTCCACAATGGACCTTCAGGACACTCACTGCTTCTTGTATGTCTGAGGCTCCAACTTCTAACCATACTAAGTTAGAAAGTCTGTACCAAACATGTTGACATTCGAGCGCCCCCCTCTTCTTGCTACGTCTCAATTTCATTTCACATTCATCTTTTTGTCTTGGCTGCTGTCATTAGCAGGATGCAGAGTCCTTTTCATGAACTTGCTCACCAATGTATCTACGGGAATATGTGTTCAAGAACACGCATTCCTAGACTCCATGTTAGGTGTGCTTGTGATATCTTATATTACAGACTCATACACAAGAAACTCGATATGCACTACTTTTTGTGTATACGATAAACACACACTCACGTTTTTTTGGACCAATCTTTTCCCTGGAGGAGGTATGGTTACCTTCGCAAGACATCCCTACGTACGTAAAAGTTATAAGTAGGACTCCTACCTTTAACTAACTCATACGGCGATTTTATCGCAACTTCTTGCGAGGCACTATATTAAGATATAGTTGGCAGTAGAATCGCTCCCTCACATGGTTCTGAGGCAATCCAGAACTTTCAACATGCATCATCATATCTTTAGGTACGATTCTTTCGTTCGCAGTTTCCATTCTGTTTAGGAGAATAAGGTGTCAGTCGTTGATAACTAATTTCCGTGTTCTCCACATTATCCACTAAACCGGTGATTCATATTCACCACCTCGTCACTTCGCACAACTTTAATCGTCTTGCTAAGTTGATTTTCTACTTCATTCTTATAAAGAAGAATTTGGTCCAAAACTTCATCCTTACTCTTTAGTCAAGTACCCCAACAGTATTTCGTACAATCATTAATGAATGTATGAAATACTTGTAGCCTTGGTGTTTGAACATACTTAATCCACCACATCAGTGTGAATTAAACCAATGTTCGGTACTTCTTTTCAATCGAATGAATGAAGACCTAGTTAACTTGCTTCAACACCAGTCTCACACTTGTGCTTTTTTATCAATTTGGAATGCTGGAATGTGATCCAAGTTAATTATCTACGTATAGAATCATAATTAACATGTCCTAGTCTACATGCCACAAAATGGAGACTCAAGCACATGAAAAACAACTAGGAAATTCTTCTTATAATTGTAGGGATTACATCATTACCTCATGTTTTGAAAGACCATCACATATAACAGTTTCCTACATCATTCCATTCTTTGACAGAGTAACTCTATCTGCTGCAAAAACCATACGAAAACCATGTCTTCTCACAAGACCAGACACCAGATTCTTCCGAATTCCATGAGGGGCGGGAGAGAAGATAGCTGGGTGGAGGGTCTAGACAGAAAAAAAAGCCAAAGAGAGTTGAGACGCGGGGCAAAAAAGTGAAAAAGGGGGGCGTAGAGGAAAAAAGAAGGAAAAGAGAAGAGACAGGAGAAGAAAAAGGAGAAAGGGAACGGGGGGGGGGGTTGAACCGAATAACCATGGTTCAGAGTCGCTCTTTCCTTAAGGTCTTTTCCGAATCATTTTTCCAATTCCCGCAACGTCGGATGGTGGCTGAATTTCCATAAACACCTTCTCACCATTTGCCTGCTGCTCGAAGGTATGAACGACGTCTATCGCACCACATGGGAGTAGCCCCCAGTATCTACCACCATTCTTGTGGGTTTGAACCCCGCCATGTTCACTTCCAGAAACCATTGCTGAGAGGTTGATATCATCTACACCCTCCTGATGACCTCAGTCATATGTGCATGAACTCGAGGTTTGCAATTGTTTTTTGCACTTAGAAGCCCGATGCCCAAACTATTACAGTTAAAGCATGTACCCTGAAACTTTTCCATGGGCTCTTGGTAACTCGAATCATTTTGCACCTCGATAATTTTTTTTTTTCTCACTTTTTACATGTAAAGATATGTACATATCAAAGAGTATCAAAATTTTCTCTTACTGTTAGATTTGCATATCACATTAGTACTGAGCAAAATCTTTTCTGAACGTCGATTTGCCCGATTATAAAAAAGAATCTTCTTAAGACTTTGGAAAAAATGATTCGGCAATAACAGAATTTCAAAGAATATCTTTCATTCTCAAAATAAATTGCAGAAATTTAAATTAGAGAAACTGAAAATTAAGACTACAAACAGAGTAGCCTAGTCCTGCAATCGCATTCGCCCTAAGAAAGATTCGCCTCCTACCGGGGTGTTGTAGGTGCGGTCCGACGCTTTCTCTTAGAGAAAACGGCTATAACCACTAACTGGAATACCTCCAAGCAGTCTGGTCGACTAACTGATTTATCTCTCTTTTCTCTCAAAGAACTCTACATGTATGGTGTGCTTGTTTCGTGTTGGTGTTGGTGTTGGTTTTTTTCAGTGCTAACCTCAGCATTTATAGCCCAACAAATGCTCTATTTATCACTTATAACTCTAGTGGCATTAAACCCGCATCATGAGGGTGCTTATGGAGTC
>CM018892.1:6314892-6317392 GCA_009663005.1 Actinidia chinensis
TTGAGTCCCACCCAAAAATTGTTCCCAAAAAGTCTGGGGGTAACGGTAGTCAAAAAAAGAGAATAATAAATTGATACCTCCCGGAATTCAAACGGGGTGGCGAATGTGCAGGGACTACCGGCGCCTTAATACGTGACCACCCAAAGCTCATTTTCCCCTTCCCTCCTGACCAAGTCTTAGAGAGGGGTTAGCGAGACGGGCTTATTATTGCTTCTTAGATGGTTACTCTGGTATAAACCAATTGGAAAAAGCCTGGACGACCAAGACAAGCGCCAATTCTGTGTCATTCGGCACTATTGCTTACAAGCGCATGCCATTTGGGATTAGGCAATGCTACTGCCACTTATAGAAGATTGTTGATTAGCATTTTTTAGCGCGATATGTGGATACGAATTTGGAGGTCTTTATGGATATTTTCAGTGTATGGGGACACTATGACCAATGTCTTGAAAAATCTTGGTTGGTACTTAAGAATAGAGATGTAAAAAAAGCAATCTTGTTTTGAATTGGGAAGAAATGTACTCATGGCTGACAACAGGGTATAGTTCTTGGCCACATCATTTCTGGGGGAAGGGCATTTGAAAGTTAGATCTGCTAAGGTAGAGCTCATCCAAAGCTACCTACCTTCAGAATGTATAAGGATGTTTGTTAGGTAATTTAGTTGTCATGCAGGCTTTTTACAGGGCGTTCTTCAATCCTTAGTGCAATTTCTAGGCCTTTGTTGTGCATCCTCTTGGCAAAAGCCGGCTCCATTCAATGGACTGACTTCTTTGTGTCAACTAGGTTTCGCAAGTTGAACCATCACTTGACTACGGCCCCACTACTCAACCTCCGGAGTTGGAGCCTATCTTTGAATTAAGTTGTGATGCTAGTATGCCTTTGCCGTAGGGACCGGGCTAGGCCAAAGAAATGAGAAGAAGAAGAAACTCATGTGCACCATCGACGCAAGCAAAACATTGAATGAAGTCCAATGGAACTATACCACTACGAGAAAGAATTGTTAGCCAATCGTCTTCGCTATTTGGACAAGTTGCGATCGTACTGAGTGGGGTCGAGAGGGATAATTTTCACCGGCTTCCTGTGCCAATTAAGTACCTTTTGACCAAGCAAAAGATGTCAAAAATATAGATTGATTAGGTGGATTCTCCTTCTTCAAGAATTAATCTTGAAAATTAGGGACAAAAAAGCGGGAGTGGAAAACGTGTGCAGTCATGGATCACGCCTCCCTTTTGAGAATCCGGAAGAGGATGACTCTCCGATCTGTGAGACGTCCCCTGATGAACAAATTTATGTTTGCAACGCTGTGAATCAGTTTGATACCGGGGTATGCCGATGTAGCCAACGATTTGGCCACAAAAAGCAACCTTGCAATGGTCCTCTATGGACAAAAACTGATCTTTCGGCTGGTAGACGATCGTTGGGACGAGCCATATTGTTCAAATATTGTTCAGATAGATGTGAGGAGATGTGTACCTGATGAAGAAGTCAAAGCTGTCATTTAAGATGTTGGCCTTCTCAAGCCTGTGGTGTGCCATTTTTTATCAAAGAAAAACTGTGACAAGAAATCTACAAGCGGGAATGTATTGGCCCTCACTGTTCAAAGACTGTTCATTTTTTTTGTTTAACTTGTGATAGTATATGTCAAAGGTAGGTAGCCTTACTAGAAAAAACATCTGATGTCCCTTAAACCCATTCTCATTTTAGAAGTTTTGATTGTTGGGCCTATGACATTCATGGGACCATGTCCTAGTTCTTTGGATATCTATACATCTAGTGGGCGTTGATTTATTTGTTTAAAATGGGTGGGAGAGCTATCCCTTGAGGACACAATGGACCATCAAGTTGCTGGCCAAAATTCTTAAAAGAATGCATTTTCTCTGGTTTGGTATATGCCTCGAGCCATCCAAGTGATGGTGGATCCCATTTTTGTAATAAGCCAAATGGGGGGTACTCATGAAAAATATGGAATCGTTCATAAGGTTGGCACAGCCTATCATCCCTAGACCCAAGGCCAAGTGAGTGGCAAACCGAGAGATTAAGGCAAGTTTTGAGAAAAAACTGTTAATCCTAACGAAAGAGGGCCTGAGGTTGGTGGGACGCTTATGGGCATATAGGAAGCTTACAAGACCCATTCTTAGGGTCTTCTCTTTATAGGCTTGTGTACGGAAGGCGGTGCCACCTTCCGGGTGGTAGAGATAGACCACACGGCTTATTGGGCATTCCGTCAAGTCAATGAGAATCTTGATGAAGCAGGTTCACTGTCGGAAAGGCAAACTAAAGAACTTGAGGAACTAAGAATGATGTGCTTACGAAAAGCAAAAAAAATTTCAACGGCCAACAATGAAAAATTCGTCATGACCAACAAATTCACCGTAAAACATTTAATGTTTTTGTGGTCCCAAGGTTCTTCTCTACAATTCACGATTACATCTTTTGACCAGATTGAGAAGTAGATGGTGCGGCCATATCACATCACAGAAATCTTTCATCATGGTGGCTA
>CM018892.1:6342392-6352392 GCA_009663005.1 Actinidia chinensis
GTGTAAACCAAACAACAGTCTGAGGCTCCTTGGATCCATTCATCTTGAAGTGCGTTGGATCCCTGTTTAAATTCTTTCCCCCCCAACAAAACACAATCACCAACAAACACAATCATTCTAAAACCAAATCATCCCAACATACTCATTAGGTTTCCATTTACTTTTCTCTTTCTTTTTTTATATCACAGTATCTCTCTCTCCCTCTCTCTCACCCGAATCCCTCTCCTTTCTCTCACGCCATACTGTCTCTCTCTCTCTCTGTCGTGTGTCTAACCACAGAGGAAGAAAAATTGTAGTGTAGAGTGTTAGATCGGGGTGAGTAGAGTGTGATTCAAGTGGTGATAAAAGAGAGATAAATTATCTACTCAACGAGGGCTTATTATGAGCTAATAATATCAGAGATAGAGGATTTTGGATTATTCATCTCTTCAATTTTGAGCTTGATTGAGGTTAAAGGGGTAGTTGTTGTGGTTTTACTTTGGGTTTGTTGATTAATCGCTTATACAAGTTATTTAAGACATATTTTGAATATTAAACTAAAATGGGAGAAACTTAATCATAATGAAAATGAGTAAACGAGGGTTACTTGTGGGAATTTTATATTAGATGTGTGATGATTGTGATATTTTGTTATTTCTATTATTTACATTAAAGCTGTGTTAGCAAGTTTGTAAATTTTCGGTATGTTGAATCTGGAAATGGTTTGAGACGACATGCTAGGATATACCAAGAATTAGATGGCTTGATAAGCCTGAAATGAAAAGTCCTAGATGCTTTTTTTTTGTTTTTTTTTTTTTTATTGCAACAATAACAACCGCGCGGGAGGATGTCGACCCTTCGTTAGGACCGAGAATGCGGCCGGAAATGGGTAGGTCAAACCTTCGGTGAAAATCGAGAAGTAGGCCGGATATGGGGTTTATGTCAAAACCTTCGGTGAAAATCCGAGGAAGTAGGCGGATTTGCGGTAGTCAAACATTCGGTGAAGTCCGAGGAAGTAGGCCGGTTAGGTAGTAGCCTAGGGGGTCATCTTAAATATTGGAGTAAAGTTTGTGAGAAAAAAAATCAGATTTGAGAAACTGTTGATTTGAGAGAAAATTACAACTTGCAAATGTGTATTTTGATATTGTTATTCAAAGAATCAAAATATTGCTTTTTGAGGAAAGCTGCGAATCAAGAATGTTGGATGGAGAAATTATGGATTGAAATTAAAAGTAGATTTGGTATAAATGAAAGTAGATTCATTTGAACAGTTTTCATTATATGATTATGTATCATGAATTTTGGCTTGAAGCATCAAGTCCATTGCTAATCTTTTCAAGGTTAACTTACCTTTACTATAAATTAATTCAGGTACGGAAATTTATCCGGATTCGTGAGGCCATGTGGATGCCGTTGTATTTTTTTATAAATGTTTAATCTGAAAAAGTGTAATATTTATTGGCCCGATGTGGGTAAGGGAAAAGATTAGTAACTTAAATTATGCTTTGAGATTTTTTTTTTGAATGTTTAGAATTATATTTAAATATTAAATTATATTTGGGTTTAAATTGAAACATGTACAAATTTGAGATTTATAAAATAAAAAGCCATGTAAGGTTTAGAGGGTTAGAATGCAATTTTATAAATGGCATGCTTATGTCCAACAAATCATTACTTAACTTAATATTTTTTTTCTAAATACTATAAATAAAGAAAGACGGAAGGTTATATCGAGAAAGAAAAAAAAAAATCATATTGTTATATATATAATAATATTATTAAAAAGAGAAGAGAAAACTATATGGTGTATTAACCTATGATCATGAAAGATAGAAAAGTAGATCTAACGGTGAGATGATGTACGATTTAAATAAAATTCAGTATTTGATGTAGTAGCTTTACGTGGCCGGGTCTTGGTTCTTTGACCGGGGGCGTGACAAACATGGTATCAGAGCGCAGGTTCGATACCTATGAGAGTGGGGTGGGTTAAGCCACAATTATTTTTGGTATGTGTCTATTATAAGGAAAATCAGAGGGTATTATATGGGTAAATCAGTTTTCCAGCTTCAGTCACTACTGCCTGAAATAATGGCGAAAAGCTGCTGCGAAATACTGACAGTCACTGTTCAATGTTCACTGGTAACCTAGAATTGTTATATCATGATTATACATGGTATCTTGCTATTGAGTACAGATGATGTAAAGTGTTATTGCTGAGTATATGTGGTATATGGTTTAATTAATTTACTTATGGCGTTGTGCAGAACATGCCACCCGACAAGTAAGAGGATCGCGCGAGATCACTTACAGGAACACGCGGGGCCCGTGGAGTGCGCGGGGCTCGTGGAATCGTTGAAGAAGGGGATGGAAGAAAGAAAAATCACAAGAGTCAGTGATGGGGGGAGAGCTTAGAGAAAATGGGGAAGGTGTTACCACCTACGGTTTGGGGTGGCGCCGAAACTGAATTTATGCAAGGAGTGTTCACCGCCATCGAGCAAGTGGTGAGAAACACTGTGCAAACTATGCAAATGCCAGTGAGAACGGCAGCAAGTAGGGCTACCCGGCCTAATGAAGGCCTTTCTTCAACTACGTCCACCAAACGTGCAAGGGAGAACCGGCTCCGTTAGATCGCGGAAGAAGTGGCTTGAACAAGGTCACAAGAGCGTTGGATTAAATCTGCGTGACTGCGGAAAAGACTGGGTGTTGTTTGCATCCTATCACTGCAGGGGGGCATGCCCTCCAATGTGGAAGACATGGAGGAGGGTGCAAAAAGAAGTGGGGAGCCTTTCAGACGGATTTCCTGGATAAGTATTGTACGGATACGGCTAGGAGGCATTGAGAATGCGATTGAGTAATTTAGTTAAATGGGAGCATGAAGTGGCTCAAATACGAGGCCAAGTTTTACAGCTTGTCAAGGTTGGCCCAAAGCATTGTATCAACGGAAGCGGATCAAGCAAACAGTTTATGCGGGGCTTAGGCCCTCCATAAGAATAAGATTGCCGGAAAATTGATCAAAGTAGTTTCTACCCATGGGTTAGTGCGGCGGCAGCATGAGGAGACATTGAATGAGACTAGGCGATAACAAATCCGAATCTCAACGTGAAGGAACTAGCAACCAGTCGGAGGGGCGTTCTTTAAGAAGCCCAAGAGTTTTCTACACAGCAAAGTATAATGTTAGCTCTTCACCTAACAGGTCAGCAGTAGCAGTAGTTCATCAGACTCAGGACATCTCGGAGAGGGCCGACTTGTTTTGGTTTGTCACCAGTATGGCATCGGGGTATGGACTGCCACTGAAAGGGCAGTTGAGGCCGTCGCAATCAAGGGCACCAGTCACACAGCCCAAACACCGGATCAGACACAAGTTAGGGGACCACCTACTTGTTTTCAGTGTGGCAAAGTTGGACATATTCATGCGTCAGTGCATGCCAGAGAGGGAACAGTCAGGGAGTATGGGATGATGGCACAAACAACCTACTCGATCAGTTCAGGCATCAAAGGGCCACTCAAACTTTTACATCTAGCACACAGACTCAATCCAGTCAGACCACAGCTATGGCGCAGCGGGTCAGAGGACAGCAGGGGGGGACGTGTTTAGGCTATGCACAAAGCCAGTGGGACCAAGGGGGACAGCCAGGACAGCAGGAACAACACTTGGATACTCTATTGTCCGACAGGTACTTTCTTGTGTTTAATTCGTGGGCTCGTGTTCTTTATCGACACGGGAGCAGCATCACATTCATTCATCGCATCATCTTTTCTTGGCATTGGGATTGTTGAAAATCGAAAGTGTTAGATTAAGTGCTTATATTAGACACCCCGTGGAGGAAAAGGAACAACTCTGAAACGGTTTGTAGATTTGGAAGTTGAGATCGCTGATTCGAGTTTGGTGTGACTTCATTGTGATAGAAATGACTTCTTTTGACGTAATCATTGGTATGGATGGTGACTGACTATCAGGCCACTGAGTAGAGATTGGGTCCAGGCATCGGGTTGCTTTTGTACACCAGAGGGAGTTAGCTTTCATTCGATGGCGGCGAGGGATCGAGGTGGGGTTTGTTCCCTTCGTCCACTGATGTGCATAGGCAAGGGGATTTGAATTTTCTTTTATCAGCAGCTTGGTGCAATGAGGTAGAGTAGTTAGCGTGGCTTGGCCACAAGTTGTTTGCGAATTTCGGATGTCTTTCCGGAACGATGTGACAGAATTACCACCACACGGGAGATTGAGTTCTCCATTGCTCTTTTTTTTACAGGGGCCACCGCGCCTATCTCAGTACCACCGTATCGTTTTGACACCGGCGAGTTGACAGAGTTGAAAGTTCAAATTCAAGACTTGTTGAAAGGGTTTTATCGAACGAGTGCTCAACAAGGGGTGCTTGGCCTTATTTGCTAAGAGAGATGGAGTCACTTAGAATGTGTTATTAGATTATCGAACGATTGAATCGTGTGACGATAAAGAAGAAGTATCCACTTCTGAGGAAGGATCGACGATTTATTTGACCAAGTGAAAGGGTTTCGAGCTGTTTCTCGAAAATAGGACTTGAGGTCGGGTTATCACCAGTTGAGAATTAAGGCGGAGACATTGCGAAAGACGGCCTTTTCGCTCACGATCACGGGCATTATGAGTTTTTGTGATGCCATTTGGTCTTACAAATGCACCAGCAGCTTTATGGAGATTTGAGGATGAATCGCATATTCAGATCCATATCTTGATCGTTTCGTGGTTGTGTTCGTAGACGACATATTGATTTACATCGCCATAGGTTGAGTCACATGAGGAGCATTTAAGGACAGTTATTGCAGCTCTTGGAAGCACCATTTGTACGCAAAGCTTAGAGCAAGTGCGAGTTCTGGTGTATGAGGTAGAGTCTTGGTCTGGTTGTGTCAGGGAATGGAGAAGTGAGGAGTAGTAGTAAGAATAGAGGTGGATCGCGAAAATGACGGCAGTGATGAAGGCAGTGGATGAATTGGGAACGACCAAAGACCGTATTTGAGATTCGTAGTTTCTGGGGTTTAGCTGGTACTACGGACGAAGTGTGGAGGACTTTTCACGTTAGCGGCAACCGATTATGACTCGACTTAGAGGAAGGAAATTCGTTTTGTTTTGGAGACGATACGTGCGAGCATTCTTTTCAGGAACTAAGAAGAGATGACTTCGGACGATTCTTGTAACTGAGCGAGGGTGTTTGTGAGCTATACAGTTGATTGCCGATGCTCCGTGATGGGTTGGGTGTGTGTTGATGCAGTGGGGTAAAGTGATGCGTTTATGGTTTCGTCAATTGAAGATGCATGAAACAAAATTAATCAAAATCATGAATTGGGAACTTGCGCAGTTATCTTGGCATTGAAGAGTTGGAGACATTACTTGTATGGGAGCGGGTTTTTTTTGAAGTATTTTCAGAACATAAGAGCTTGAAATATCTGTTTACACAGAAAAGACTGAACTTGAGGCAGCGGAGTTTGGATGGAGTAGTACATGAGGACTTACGACTTCGAATTGCACTATCATCCAGGGAAGGCCACGTTGTGGCCGATGCTACTTAGTCGGAAATCTCTTAGCACGTTGGCGAGTATTCCATGGTGAGTGGAAAAATGCTTCAGGATACGGTGTGAGTTGACTTACTTACTCAACGAGAGGGTTGACTGGAGTTTGCTACGTTATTCCATTGTCTGCAGAGCCATCAACATTAGTAGGGTCATGAGCAAAACAGAAAGATGTGGAGGCAAGACTATTTGCGAACGAATTGCTAGAGGTGTAGGTCCAACAGATTGGATCTTTCCTGAGATCAGGTTTGAGGTAATAAGTCTAGATTATTCGTACCTTGTCTACTAGAGATGATATTTTCGTGAGTTTCATTCATTCGCGAGTTCAGTTTCCTCCTGGAGGAACGAAGAGTATCAGGATTTGTGTCGCCAATTTTGGTGGAGGCGAATGAAGAAAGACGTGCATTGTTCGTTTCTAGATGTTGACTTGTCAGCAAGTGAAAGCCGAACATCAGAAACCGAAGCGGTTTGCTGCAACCAATACCAAGTGCGGAGTGGAAATGGGGAACATATCAACTATGGACTTCGTTTACGGGTTGCCTAGGTAATTGAGAGGGGCATGACGCCGTTTTTGGGTGTTATATAGTCGATCGTTTGACTAAATCCGCACATTTTCTCGCCATTAGTTATCAAATTCGGTAGAAGATATTGGAGTCATTTAAGTTCGCGAAATCGTTCGACTTCATGGGTTCCAGTATCTATCGTTTCGGATTAGAGATCCGCCGTTGTAACATCGCTCTGTTGGAAGGGGATGCAATTGCCCTGGTTCGGATTGAGGCTTAGCACGGCATTCATCTAAGACTGACGGACAGATGAGCGTTCGCTATTCAGAGTTTGGAGGACATGCTATCGGGCCCAAATTTTTTTTTTGTTGGTGTACTCGATTTGGGGGATCATGGGGAGGATCACTACACTTGGTGGAGTTCGCGTCTAAACAATAGTTAATCAGGCACGCATTGGAATGGCCCTTTTGAAGCTTGTATGGCAGACCTGTAGGTCACCCCGTTGTTGGACCGACGTTGGCGAGGCAGCACTTGCCAGACAGATTGGGTGCCGGGGATACAACCGAGAAAGAAAGTAAGTAGTTTTGATAGGAAGCGTTTACTCACTGGCAACAAAAGTAGTCAGAAGAAGAGTTTGCCGACCGGAGAAAACGATCATTTGGAGTTGCCTGTGGGGATCACGTATTATTGAGGTTCACCTAAGAGGGGTTTATGCGCTTCGGGGCATAGCGGTAAGCTATCACCAAGGGTCATTGGACCGTTGAGATACTTGTCGTATGTTGGGGCAGTGGTCATACCGTCTGCCTTTGCCACCGAGGTTGGCCAATGTGCAACAATGTGTTCATGTTTCTATGTTGGAAATATGAGCATGAGCCTCACACATTTGGATTGGGGTGATCTTGAATTGGGTTCAATGAGGATGTCACGTATGAGGAACGTCCTGATTCGTGGGTTGGACCGAGAGATCAAGTGTTGCTTGATGAGGAAAAGATATTCATGTTGGTGAAGGTTCGTGGCTTCATCATGGCGTAGAAGGAAGCCACGTGGGTGGAACGCGATCAGAGGTCGCGCCAACTAATCCGGATCTTTTTTATCAATCAGGTACGTTTATTTAATTCGTGACGAAATTGCCTTAAGTGGTGGAGGTTGTTGTAAAGGTTTCAAAAAAATAGAGTAGATATTATATATATATATATATATGTATGTAAACAAAAATGATATAAATAATAAATAAAGACCACATGTTAGTTAATGGAATCTAAATGTATTTTTAATGGGTCACATTGGGTAATTGGACTTATGAGGTAATGATGTGGGCTTATAGTGAGATTGGGGGTTAATTTGGATCCAAAAATAGATATTGTTGATTTGGTGTGTAAACCAAACACAGATATGAGGGCTCCTTGGATCCCTTATCGGAAAGTTACAGTTGGATCCCGTTTATTTTAAATTCTTTACCCACCCACAACACAATCACCCACAAACACAATCATTCTAACAAAAGCATCCCAAAGCATACTCATATGTTTTCCCTTTACTTTTCTCTGTTCTTTTTTTTATATCACATTACTTCTCTCTCACTCTCTCTCACCCGAATCCCTATCTTTCTATCAGCCATAATGTCCTCCTCTCTCTTCTGTCAGTGTTCTAAACCAGAGGAAGAAATTGGGTTAGAGTGTTTAGATCGGGCGTTGAGTAGAGTGTGATTCAAGTGGATGTGATAATCAGAGATAAGTATCGACTCAAAGAGGGCTTCATATTGAGCTAAATATCAGAGATCAGAGTATTTTGGATTATATCATCTTCTTCAATTTTTGGAGCTGATTGAGGTCAGGGGGTTAGTTTGGGGTTTTACGTTTGGGTTTGTTGTTAATGCTTAATCAAGTCTATTAAGGACATTATTTTGAAGTATTAAACTTAAAATGGAGAAACTTAATTTAAATGAAAAATGGTAAAAGAGGGTACTTGTTGGGATTTTATATTAGATTGTGTTGATGATTGTGATATTTTGGATATTCTATTATTGTACATTTTAAAGCTGATTAGCAAAAGTGTAAATTTTATGGATGTTGAATCTGGAAAGGAAATGGTTTGAGATGACATGCGAGGATATACCAGAGAATTAGATGGCTTAGATTAAGCCTGAAATGAAAAGTCCTAGATGGCACAATAACACCGCGCGGGATAGGGAAATGTCGACCCTCGGTTAGTGGACCGAGGAATGCCGGGCCGGATAAATGGGGTATGTAAAACCTCGGTTGAAAATCCGAGAAGTAGGACGGGTATGGGTATGTCAAACCTCGGTTGAAAATCCGAGCGTAGCGCCGGATATGGGTATGTCAACCTTCGGTGGAAAGTCCGAGAAGAGAAAGAAGTAGGCCGGTTAGGTAAGCCTAGGTGTGTCATTCTAAATATGGAGTAAAGTTTTTGTGAGAAAAAAATCAGAATTTGAGAAGAAAACTGTTGATTGAGAAATTCTTACCAATTGAAAATGTGTATTTGATATTGTTATGCAAAGGAACAAAATATTGCTTTTTGAGAAAAGAGGCGAATCCAAGGAATTGATTGGATGGAGAAGAGAAAAATAGGGATTGAAATTAAAAGTATATTTTGGTATAAATGAAAGTATATTCATTTAAAACATGTGTGCATTAATAGGATGATGTATCATGAATTTGGCTTGAAGTCATCAAGTCCATTGTTAAATCTTTCAAGGTAACTTACCGTTTAACTATAAAAATTAATTTAAGGTAGGTACCGGAAAATTTATCCGGATTCGTGAGGGCTGTGGATGCCGGGTGTATTTTTTATTAAATGTTTAATTCATTGAAAAATGGTAATAGTATTTAGGCACGATGGGGTAAAGATTGTAGTAAACTTAAATTTTATTGCCTTTGAGATTTTTTTTTTTGAATGTTAGATTTATATTAAATAATTAAATTATAATTTGGGTTGTTTTAAATTGAAACATGTACAAACTTTTGAGATAAAAATAAAAGACATTTTTAAGTTAGAGGGGTGGAATGCAATTTATAAATGGATGATTATTGTTCCAACAACAATATTACTTAAACTTAATATTTTTTTTATTAAATATATAAAAATAAAAGAAAGAAGGAAGGGTATATACGAAGAGAAGACAAAAATCATATTGTATATATAATATATATATATTATTAAAAGAGAATGAGACATTATATGGTGTTATTACACCTATGATCATGAAGAAGAAAAGTAAGAATCTAAACGGTGAGAGATGATGTCCGATTTAATAAAATTCAGTATGTGTAGTATTGATTACGTGGCGGGTCTTGGTTTGGACCGGGCGTGACAAGAGGGTCCGATGAGAAGAACTTGGTGGCAGTGGAAGGCGAAGGGATCGTTCGGATTGCAGGGTGGCAAAAAATGGAGGACATCGACGGTGGGATTGATCTGGTCTGTCGTCGGCGATGGTTTGTGATAATGGTAGTGTGGGTTCGTCGACGAGAAGCCATGATCTCAGGTATGTTGATGAGGTTGGGGGGTTTTGGAGAGTGGTGGGTCTGTGGAGAAAGAGTAGGGAGAGGAAGGAGAGGAGTGAGAAGCGAGGAGGGGGTTGTGGGATGAGAGAGAGGGAAGTGGAAGTTGTGAAGTGGGGAAATGAAGCCTTCACCAGCATTTTTTTTATTTTTTTCTAATAAAAAACGACGTCATTTTTTCTTTTCGGTAAATACTTCGGTAAAAAATCGGTGTGGGTAGACTTTCCCTAATTATAATTCTTATTATGTATAGTGTAAAGTTGTCAAAATCAAAATTGGATTGTTGGAGGGTTGGGGGGATTACATGATTGAACTGTATGATCGGATCAAGAATCATAAGTTTCGAATAATAAAGAAAAAAAATGCATTTTAACTTCTATATGTATAATTTTTTTAGAAGTAGACACAAAATAAGCCTAAACTACACAAAGAAGAAGTAAGATTATTACGAAGAATATA
>CM018892.1:6402392-6404892 GCA_009663005.1 Actinidia chinensis
AGTTCAAGCCCAAGATCGGAATCCTGGTCAGAACTAGGGCTTCCCTTTGAGCTTAGATCTGATGGTAGTATCTCTTTCATTTTCAAGTATTTCACCTCTCCTTTCTACTGATGTCGGTTTCTCTTTGCAGCTATGTCACGGAGGATTAGCCTGAAAAAGCTCATCCAAAACCTTAAGGAGTCCAAGAGCGAAGGCTCAGTGGCAAGGTCCACTCTGGTAAAGTGGGTGGTCATTGGCAAAAAAATCCCAGGGATGCCTCTGCCACCTCACCAAGTAAAAAGAGGATCACCACCTCGCCCAATAAGAAGGGCAAGACCGTTGTTGACCCCAAGAGGAAGGAAACTGCCCCGCCTCTTGAGGCCAAGAAAGCGAAGCCCCGCAACATGATGAGCCCAAAAGCTATCCCAGTGCCAAAACCTAGGGAGGGCCCTTCGGCTAACCCCGCCACCGTGCTGGGGCCCCGAGCTTCCATTTTGGGGAGCCCCTCGGTGGCCGAAAAGATTCAGTTCGAGGCGGTTTCTCCTGCGGACAAGAAGAGGGTAGAGCACCTAACCTTGGATCAGACTATCAGAAGATTTTTTCATGCAATTGGTCAGTATTCCTCTTATTCTAATCTCAATCCTTATTCTTATATCCTTCATTACTTGGGGCGATCCTAAAAGGTGGTGCTTGGATTTTCTTTGGCCATCTGGAGCAGGAAGGCGGGGGACGAGGTTACCCTTCAGCAAGGTTGGGTTGCTTTTTTATAGGGCAATATGACTCGTGTCCAAAAGGTGGCTGGCGAGTGGAGGGGCAATTGGTCGAAGCCCAAGTTCGTGAGCAGCAGACCATTGTGGAGTTGGCCAAAATGAAAGATGCTCAGGTTCCACCGCTAACAAGCTAGCGAAGTCGGAGATCTTAGTGGTAGAGCTGTGCAAAAACGTGGTTCGTTCCAAAAAGCTGGATGTGGAGGTGTTCAAATCCTCAAACAAATTTTTGGATGATGTTGAATCAGCAGCTACCAAATATTTTGGCAAAGGGTTTGACTTCTACAAGCAACAGCTTCACCGCCATCATCCTGACCTCGCCATAGATCTTGAGGGCATAGGCCTCGATCATGATTTGCATGACGAGGAAGATCAGGAGGGAGAGCAAGGCGAGGTGGAAGAGGAGAGGAGAAGAAGAAAGAGGAGGAATCCACTCGACCCTTATCTACTTAACTATTTGTATATTTTTTTATTTATTTTTTTGGAATGGTGATCTGTAACCCTTAAACTTTTAAATGAATGTAAATCATTATTTTTCCTTATTGTGCGTCTTTTAGTGGTGCCGAAATTATTATGGATCATTTGGAATGAAGGCGGTCATAATTTTAACAAATTGGCGAGATAAAATTTGGTGCCTCAAGTTTAGCCAAATGGCGAGTTAAAACTGGTGATCATCATTTTTAGCGAACACAACTACCAGGTGAGGTTAAGGAAATAATCAAACAATTCATTTTGTTTATCAAAATGGCAATCAAGACGCCTTGTCATTTCTCAATGAATGAGTGTTCTTGATAATGGCGACAACGGACCTGGCACTTCAAAAGATTTGCAACATAAATTACTGGCAATAAAATCATTTTGGAGGAGTTTTATTGATTTATAATAAAGATTGGCAATCATGACCTAATCAAAATTATCGTCATACACATGGAGCTTTTAGCGATCATAAGACTGGCGATGTCTCACTGGTAAGGCAATCTTGTTCTCATGGTAACCAAATGCATTACTGGTAATATTTGTTGTAGTGTTCGGCATTCCAGGGGTAAGGAAGGGCCTTCCCATTCATATATTGTAGCCAATAAGTTTCCAATCTGAATACTTTAATGACCTTGTAGGGGCCTCCCCATGTAGAATCGAGTTTTCCTACATTTGGTTCCTTTGTAGACAAAGTAACTTTTCTTCGGACTAGGTCGCCTAACAAGAAGGACTTGTGCTTGACTTTTTGATTGTAGTATTTAGCAACCTAGTGCTTGTAAGTTGCTTGGTGTACCTCAACCTGTTCCCTCTTTTTGTAAAGAATGTCAAGGTTGAGCCTCAACTCGATTTCATTGTTCTTCTTATCAAAATTTGAGGTTCTGAAGCTCGACATTCCTATTTTCACTAGTATAACTGATTTTGTCCCATAGACCGTGGAGTATAGCGTCTCGACCGTAGGTATTTTGCTTGTCGTATGACATGCCCAGAGTGTACTCGGTAGATCTTCTGCTCATTCGCCCTTGGATTTTTCTAGCCTCGCCTTTAGATTCCTTAGGATTGTTCAGTTGGTAACTTCCACTTGACCATTTGCTTGGATGACCAGGCGAGGAAAAATGGTGGGAGATAGCGAGGTTTAAGCAGAACTTCTTGAATCCATTATCAAATTGCTTGGTGTTGTCCGAGATGATAACCTTGGAAATTTCGAACCGACAAATGATGCTCTTCTATATGAAATTCTTGGTGTTTCTTTCTGTGATCTTAGCGAAAGGTTCAGCTTT
>CM018892.1:6437392-6442392 GCA_009663005.1 Actinidia chinensis
CTCTTTATATATATATATATATACATATTTATTATTGTTTAATATTATTATTATTGTATATTTTTTTTAGTGAGCTTTCGGCTTAAGACAATGATGGGTGGAGAAAATCACACTTCATCATATCACATCACCCCTCCAACTTAAATATCTTCTTTAAATTTTATCCCAAAAGTTTATGAATCTTTCAATTACAACCCCAAGTTCTTCATGTGCCCAACAACATAGTCCAAACACTTTTTTCAATATTCTCACATGGGCTTTGGCCCAATAACCTGTAAATGGGCTTAGTTTCACAAAACCCATAAAACATAACTCATATGGCCAATGCCGCAATAAACTAATGGGTTCGCCCAAACTAGCTCAAGCCCAAAATAATTACCGTTTATTACTTCTAACCACCCCCCGTAAAAGAAATTCCGTCCCGGAATTTAAAAATAAAACTCAATCCATGAAATTTGAGGATACCGTGATCTAGTCTCAATTCGTCTTCCCATGTCGATTTCTTCGACGCTATGGTGCTTCCAAAGTACTCTCACTATAGTAATCTTCTTACCTGTACCCCCGTAGAACGTGGTTTTTCAATCTAAAATCCGATTGGTTTGCTCCTCGTAAGAGTGTCCTTGCTTCGAGAGCTACTCTGTCCAATCAAAATTTTGTGATTGATCCCTGTTGTACTTCGAGCATAGACACGTGGAACACAAGGTGAACACCCGAAAGTTGAGGTGGGAGGGCCAACGATAAGCTACCTTCCCCACCCTTGTCCAAAATTTGGAAACGTCCAATGAAACTCGGTGATAGCTTTCTCCGCTCTTTCGAAACGCTCAAAGCCTCGGACGAGGTGAGATCTTGATAAACAACGTGAATCTCCCACACTAAAATAATTAAGGGTCGTCTGCGATGATCGGCGTAAAATTTCTGACGACTCTGAGCATTAACCTAATCTCTTCCTGATAACTTTGATCTTATCGGTAGTCGCTTGGACTAAATCGGGGACCAAAAGCGATGCTTCTCCAACTTCAGTCCAACACAATGGTGATTTACAAGGTCGGGCCGTAAAATGCCTCAAATTGTGCCATCTGAATGCTAGCCCTGATAACTGTTGTTGTAGGCGAACTCCACTAATGGTAAGGTGGTCTTCCCAATTGCCTCTCTTAAATCCATGACACAATCTCTAACATATCCTCAAAGTCTGAATTGTACTTTCGGACTGACCGTCCTCTGCGGATAAAAGCGGTGCTAAGAAAAGCTGATACCCTGGCTACTTGGAAGGCTCCCCAAAGCGTGAAACAAATTCTGGTCATACGATCTGAAAACTAGAACTGGAACGCCAGAAGCTTCACAATCTCTCGAACATACAATCTTCCGAGAAGTCCACGTGAATCCGGTCACCTAATAGGAAGTAATGTTGCAAACTTCGTCAAGCGTAACTATAACCCAACGGCATCATGCTTGCACTGTGATACTCGGAAGTGCGGTGACAAAATCCATAGTGCTGTTCTCCCACTTCCACTCGGGAATCTCGTGCGTTGAAGTAAACCACGGTCGTTGGTGCGCGGCCTTTACACCTGCTGACTCCGTCAAACAAGTATATATTGGGAAATCAGCAACCTGCTCGTTTTATACCCTTCCACCACTATTGACAAGACGCAAGTCGTGATACATTTTTCGTAAGCCTCCTGGTGTCAACTGCTAATCGCGATGATGAATTCACCTCAAACACGTCATTGCGTATGGCTAACTGAACAAACGGTCTACTCTGGTACCTCAAACCTACCACTCAACCACCGAATTCTGAACTAAGTCCAACCATCCATTGCCGCCCCTCGTCACTAGTAACACGTTGCCGAAAGGAAACTGCCTCCTCGTCAAGTGTTGGCTCTAGTACTCGATTCAAAAGTGCTACTGTGCGACTAGGTGAATACGTAGCATGAAGCTGCTGACCTTGACCTCAAGTCAAACTCCCCAAGTTGTCTAACATCTTCCACTCATGAATGGCTAGAGAGAAAGGCCGCGTTGCTTCGAGGTTTTTCTACTAAGTGGGCATCGTCCACTAACGTTGGCCTTTCCCGGTGATACAATAAAACTCAAGTCGTAGTCTTCAGATACTCCATCCACCCGCTCTGACGGAGGTTCAAATCCTCTCTTCTATGCGGGAAAAATAATACTTGGCTCTTGTGATCTGACAAGACTCAAAACTCTCGCCATAAAGATAAGCCCTATGCCTCAACTCTTCAAAGCAAAAACACGGCTGCAAGCTCTAAAAATCGTGAGTCGGGTATTTTCTCATGTGGTTTTAACCTGGCGTGAAGCGTACGCTCCAACCTTTCCCTCTTGCATCAAACGCAACTCCAAACCATCGTGAGATGCATTACAATACCTTCGTACCCCACCTCTAGTAGGAATAAACCAGACAGGTGCTGTTGTCCAATCTCTTCTTCATTGTTGGAATGCTCGCTCAACAGCTTTCATCCCAAGCAAATTTGATAAACCCTTTCGTGTGAGTCTCGTCATCGGCATCGCTAGAACGTGAGAAATCTGATCACAACCGTCGATAGTAACCCCGATCCTAAGAAACTACGGACTTCAAAACCGTCTTCGGTCTTGCCAATCCATAACTTCCTCGATTTTAAGAAATCAGCTGCAACTACTCCATCACCCCGAAACAACAACATGGCCAAGAATTTAACTTTCGGTACCAAAACTTCGCACTTCGAATACTTCGCGTAAAAGCTGGTGGTCTCTCAAATCTATAAACAATCTGAAGATGTGTCCATGTTTTCCTCCCGAGTCGGCGATTAAAATAAGAATGTCGTCCGATGAAGACAATCACGAACTGATCTAGGAAAGGGACTGAAGATGCTGTTCAATCAAGTCCATGGAATCGGCTGGCGCATTCTCAACCCGAAAGGCCTCCTAGGAACTCGTATGTCCTCCAACGAGAACTAAAAGCATCTTCGGATGTCTTGCTCTGAACTCTCAACAATGGTAGCCCCGATCTCAAAATCGATCTTTGAAACACTTGACCCACGGAGTTGGTCAGTAAGTCATCGATCCTCGAAAGTGGATACCTTATTCTTGATAGTAACGTCGGTTCATCTTGCGGTATCGATGTACACGTAATGACCATGACCATCCTTCTTCTTGCAAAAAGACAGGTGGCCCCCCACGCGAATCACTCAGGTCGAATGATATCCTTTGCTAAGGCAAATCTTCAATCTGATTCTTCAACGCCTTCATTCGCCGGAGTCCATGCGGTAGGCAGGTACGAAATGGGTATTGTGCCGGGAGCAAATCAATCCGAACTCGATTCCCGATAGGCGGCAATCCTGGTAATCCCTGGAAAGACGTCTGCTACTCACAACAATAGGGGGAATTTTTACCAAGAGTCATTTCGCCCTCCTCGGCGCCCAAACTAGCCAAATATGGGTGGTACACCTCTTACTACGCAATGGGTGTACAGATGATGTCGGAGATTCTAACGGTCCCCCAACAAAGAAGAGGGAATCCCAGAAGGGATGGTGATAGTGACTCTTCTCTTCTTCTCCGAAAACAAGCAACAATCGCCCGATTTAGAACAGCCAATCCATGCCATTAATATCAAAACCTGACATATCCATAACAATGAGATCGGACCTCAATGCGGTCGGTCACTATCACACACACAACCAACGTCATACCCCTATTCACAGAAACCACCCCTCCAACAGAAAAAAGGAGGTTATCACCAGAGCGTAGACCTAACAGTCTACCTCAATCCTTCCCAAAGCGGGGCAATTCCGATTCCTAGAAATGAACATGATGCCACCGTATCTATCAAAACTGTGTGCCCATGAAATTAAAAACTGGGAACTGTAAAATAACCCTAACCTGCCCTCCCTAGTGATACCTACAAAAAATACCACTCTGATCACTGAAGGCTCTGGTGCGATGTCCCGGTGATAGTGTACAATCGGGGTTGTCCGGCCAAATGTTCTGTTGTTTGGCTGTCCAGCGAGGAAGCACTGTCCTAAACGCCTGAGATGATGGCGGTGGGCTGTAATGGCAAAGAGTAGGGGGTTTGTAACCCAATTGTGTCTGTCCTGAATGTTTGATTTTTGGTCCCTGTGTCTGATTTGTGGACAGAACGTCTTGATATGACCCTCTTGTCCACACTGGTACACTTTCCCTTTGTCTCTGCTGATCCACCTCGGAACAAGACCCACTGATGTGACCCCTAACTGGTATTTGCGAGTGAGACCTCTCTGCTGGGACTGTTAATGGTTGAGAAAAGAGACGTTTGTTGTTGCTGTGAATGCTCGTTTGCCTTTGCTCTTGGTTGTTTGCGCCCTGAATGAACCTTTGCCTGAAGCACGAGAATCCCTATCCATCTTGGCTTTCTTGGCCTCTCCGTCAATGATGAGTGCCTTCTTCAGTACTTCTTCAAAATGTGGTTAGCTCGAAGCTCACCACTTTCCCACGAAGACCAGGCTACGAAGCCCCCTGCTTCGAAGCAATCGTGCCCTCAATAATCGTGGATACGCTCTCTGCAGCGAAACGTGCCAAGTCCTTGATTGTGGCCGCTACTGGACCAAACTCCAATCTCCCCTGCGTAATGGCTAAGAACCTCGCCTTTTTGGCATTTCGCACCGCTTGCGGAATTAGTAATCTAACAATACACGCTCAAAAAGCCGCCCATGTCATCATTCCACATTATGGGGGTCTTCACCACACCCACCACGTGAGCGCTCGACCTGAATTGATACGTAGCCGCTCCTCAATTGCGGAGAACATCCTCAATTCCATATACTTCGATCGATCTCAAAAGCAGATTGATCCTTTTTTCAACTCACAACTCTGCTTCAATTGATCTGTTCCCCCCGGAGAAGCGAGGTGGGGTCTTGCCTTCTGAACTCCTCTCATGTCAGATTTGAGCCCTAGGCTCCGCCGGTGCTCTGGGCCACTACTGGGCTTCCACTGCCACGGGAGGTTGGGTGGATGTTTGTTGTATCTCATCTCGTATT
>CM018892.1:6494892-6502392 GCA_009663005.1 Actinidia chinensis
CCGATAGCTCCGAAGAGGTTAGAAGAGCCGACGAAGGCGGAAAGTATCTGGCTCAAGAGAGTCGAGCTCTTCCAGCTGGAACACAGATTGGGGGCAATGAGGCCTGAACGAAGATGGCCGAGGTTGAAAGACAGCGAAGAAAAGACGAGGTTGATCACAAGATCTCCTACTGCGGCTACCTTTGATTCCAGCCTCCTTTGTCCGGCGCCCAGCACAACTATAAATCTCACCGAGCTCTTGATTCTGAACGTGGTCGCCATCGTCGAACTCCGAGGGAGATGTGTTGAGCATTCCTACTTTCTCACAGCGACAGTTCATCTTCTGGGTCTAAGTTGAAAAGTGGAGATCATGGGCCTCTAAGGTGAGGATTCTGGGCGAAGAAGAAGCCCCGATAATTGAGCCCCCACCACAACACCCGAGTCCCCCCGATTCCTCCACATAAGCGTAGGCCGAAAGATCAATTCCATCGTGCCGTCCTTGAGGGTGGCGAAAACGGAGAAGGCAAACAGCCGTCCGGCAGAGGCGAACCTCTCGACCCGAAAAGGGGAAAAGGGTAGCCGGATCGGCCGCTGGCCACCCACGAGCTATGGGCCCCCTAAATTTGCCGATGTATGGAGCTCGGCACAACAATTTACCTCTACGGATACTTCTAAGTGACCTGATGAGACATGCGTTGAGCTGGTCGAATGCGGTTAAGCCTCCCCACCAAGACGTCCCGCGGATCAGGTTTGCTGTGTGACTGAACCACTAGGTAGGATGAGTCGGGCTGGCAAGCTCGTTATGCTGGGCCAGGTTAGAATTTTATGTTACCAGCTTTCAATTCTGGATTAACGAATTGAACTCCACGGTTGTTCTTTTCTAAATCAATATCTTTTTTCTTTCTTGTGATTTCAGCGGATGTATCTTTCTCACTCCGACTAAAGCAGGGCGTGGGGGATCTAAAGCAAGGCAATTAACTCGCAGGCGTGAATAAGCCTCGAGAAGGAGCTAAAATTAGACTCAGTGCCGAGCTCGCGGAATGAACGGTCGGGTAGCCGAAGACCGAGATCGCGATCCTACAGCGGAAACCATGCCCAGCAAGAGCGGTCCAAACCGAAGGCGTCGATTGTGTGGTGAGTGTACAAGAAGCTGTTCGGACCGTGCGTTCGAGCAGGCTGAGGGGAACGTGTATGAAAGGCAGCTAGCCGAGCAGCTCCCCCGGCATTTCAAGGGGTCTGGGCTAGCTTGTTTGAAGGAAGCTTCAAATCCCACTTGAGCATCCCGCGTGGTCGTCTCCTGCACCTCCGTCCAACCTGTCCCCTCGTTCTCTAGAGCGCTTTTCACCAATCAACCTACCATGACTTCAAAGAAGAGGAATATGCGACCCTCTACTGCTGATGAGGCAAAATATCAACCACTGACGGGGCAGTGGAAGCTCACAAGGGATCGCGGAGAGACTGCTGATAGGGACCCAAGTTGGGGAGGCAGGAGGGTGACCGAGCTATAGAAGCCGAGGGGTGGAAACCGCGTTTAGAACAATTCCTTTGATTTGTGAATTCTTCTGTTTGTCGAATCTTAATCTTGTTGACTTGCTAAAGACTTTGGATATTATTCACTTGCATTTCGGTCTGATGTTTTCTATTTCCTACGTGCTTTGTGATCTCGGTTTGTGATGTTTGTGATGTTATCTCTTGAAGAATGATTTTCTTCGGTCTTTGCACCATGCTGAACTCCACCTTGGGGGGTTCATACGCAGGATCGCATTCTGAGCTTGTGAATTGCGCTGATGGACTCGCCACATGTTAATAACGATTCGTAATAGGCTCCGGTTTGGTCAATGAAACCTCATGGTCCAAGTTTCATGCTCCCACTTCGACAAAAGGTAGGTCGTTCGAAACGGCTCTTGAGTCTATAATCCTGTTCCGATGCGTATTGAACGTTGCATAAATTCGGTCTAATAAATTCTGATTTATGGGTGGAGTTTCGTTGCCCTATCGAGGGCCTTACAAGTGACGACACCCTAATTTTGATGATGCATTCCACCATCATTCGAACAATCTCTTTGAGAGCAATCGTCTGATTTCACAAAATGTTCTCGTCTTCTAGTCTCGTGGGGCTCCATTATTTGAAAAAATCCCCTGTAAAACTCGAGGGGTCAAGATGATTTTTCTTCTCGATGCACGTATCCTAGACGTGGGTGGGATTGGCCCAAACACTTCGGACTCATCAACTTCGTTCTCAAGAGCTCTGTAGTCTGGAGCTTTGATTCCCAAAAGCTTTGTTAGCTTTAAGCGTCAGTCCGGTATTCGGCCCGTGCGGTTGTTCGGTGAGTTGCCTCTACGTCACCTCCGCAATCGCGAGTATCGAAATTCTTGTGGGAAGTCATGCCTTATTTCGAGGCAATTATCCACAAGACTTAAAGAATGTGGAAGGCCGCGTGCTGCGCTTCGTGTAGTACTCGATGACCGGGACATGGTTCCATTATTATTCAGAATGGAAGGATAAGCCTCAGTTACGGTTGTTGCTGTTAAAGATGAAGCTGACGTGGACCTCTCTCACCTTCCCTTTCAAGCGAAAGTCCGTCTTTTACCTTAAATTAGAGTTGTAATGCGTATTTTTGAGCAGACTTGTATCTGAAAGTTTCTTTTTGTTCTTCTGTATATGAATAAACAATGCTATACTTCTCATAAGTCTATTGCCACTTGAATTTTTGCAAAGGTTCGTCTTCACATTTCTGGCGTTCACTTAAGTTAAATGGATTGAAAACTAACAAGGCAATTCGGGAGCTCAGTTGAGCTCGACTAATTCTTCGCGATTGTGATTTATCGAGTTGATCTTGTAAAAATTATTGGACAAAGCTCGGAGCATGGTAAAACTCGGCTAGTTTCCCCTCGGATTACCAAATGACTTGATTAAAGCGAACGAAGCAAGTCGATTGCTTTTGCGAGCCGGCTAACCCCTTCTCCATTTGATCAAGTTAACTGTAAAAAAATTATGGACAAGCTCGGAGCATGCGTAAAGCTCGGCTAGCTTTCCCCTCGGATTTTACAAGTTGTACTTGATTAAAGCGAACGAAGGCACTTCGGTGCTTTGCGAAGCTTGCCTAACCCCTTCTCGGATTTGTTTGATCAGTTACTTTATGAAAAATTATCGGACAAGCTCGGAGCATGGTTAAAAACTCGGCTAGATTTCCCCTGGATTTACCAAGTGTTACTTGATTAAAGCGAACGAGGCAGTTCGGTGCTTTTGCGAAGCTCGGCGTAACCCCTTCTAGCGAATTGATCAAGTTAACTTGTAAAAAATTATCGGGGACAAGCCGGAGCATGGTAAAGCTCGGCTAGCTTCCCCTCAGCTTTTACCAAGGATTACCTTGATTAAGCGAATGAAGGTCGGTCGGTGCTTTTGGCGAAGCTCGGCTAACCCCTTCTCGCGAATTTTGATCAAGTACTTGTTAAAAATATGGACAAGCTCGGAGCATGGTAAAGCTCGGCTAGCTTTCCCCTCGGATTTTACAAAGTATTACTTGAATTAAAAGCGAACGAAGGCAGTTCGGTGACTTTTGCGAAGCTCGGCAACCCCTTCTCGCGATTGGATCAAGTTAACTGTACAAAATTACAAAAGTAAAGTTTGTGTAAACATACTGCGTGTTAAAAGAATATAATTGCAAAATGCAATGCTTTATACATATGATGAAGCTCAGGTGGCATTACAATTTAGTGGAAAGTACTTTCGCAGATTGCTGGAATTACCAAGGTCGCGGGATTTCTTTTCCTTTGCATCCTCCATATAGTAAAGAACTCCTTCGGCGAGTTTGATTAGTTTGTAGGGCCCATCCCAATTCGGTTGCAAGCTTGCCGTCGGTGGGACTTTGGTGTTTCCAACGACTTCCTAAGAACGAGACTTCCCACTTCAACTTTCTCCGTTGAATCCTTCTGGTTGAAGGATTTAGCAAACTGCTTGTTGATAGTCGGCCATTCTGATGATGTGATTGCTCTCCTTTCTTCGGCCAGTCTAGATCTCAGGCCAGGACCTCGTTTGTTATGAGAGTGTTTGTTGTAAGTCTCTGTCCGGATTGTGGGCAAACCGACTCCAGTGGATTACGCTTCGAACCGCAAAGCCAGGTGAGTATGGCGTCTCATTCGTCGCCTTCCGCGGTTGTGGTCGATAAGCCCACAACAGTTTGCCAACTCGCGACCCATCGCCTTTGCGCCTTCTCTAGTCATTTTTGAGATCACCATTTCATGATAGTCTTATTTAGTGGCCTCGCTTGGCCCATTGCACTGCGGGTAGCTCGGCGTTGAGTTGTAGAATTCAATCTTCAATGCTCTAACAGACTCCTGACTTTGCTTCCAACAAATTGAGGTACCATTATCCGACATGAGGGCCCGTATATAGGATGCCAAATCTGGTAGGATGTTAACGCAATTAAACCTTATCACATCTGTCTCTCTGATCTGTGCCAGCGGCTCAGCTTCTTACCCATTTGTGAAGTCATCTTGAAGTATGAAGTAATCGGTCGCTGCGCCCAAGTAAGACCTCTTGTTGCAGGAGCTCTGGGTAGGACGCCTACGAATCCATTCCCCACCCCATTGCGGCGAAGGGCCAAGGCGACTAAGTAAGCGGGGACAAGTCCCTTGCCAGGTTGATGGATTTGGGGTTGAAAATAGCTGACACTTGTTGCAACTTGACGCACATATACCTGATGCACTCCTTCTTGCATGGAAGGCCCCAGTAACCTGTGACGAGCCTGTGTGCCAGCGATCTTCCCCCAGAGTGTAATCCACCCATTCCCTCATGGATTTCATTAAAGTACGTCCTCAACGAGGCTCAGATGTACACCACAGCAAGTAGGGCCTTGGATAAGACTTTTGTACAAGTCTCATTAGGGAGATATCCAGACCGGCAGCCTTGATCTGATCTTCTATGCGCCCTCCTTTCTGTCATCTGGCAGCCTGGTCAGTCTCGTAAATAGTGATAGGCGTCCACCAGTTCGAGAACCGAGTTGCATTGTTGACAAGAACGGATTGTGTTTTCTTCTACTAGGGACGAACGACTCGACTGCTACCGTTCTGCCATGCGTCCCCTTTTCAAAAGTGGAGGCATAAAGATGCAAGCGCATCTGCATGCGCGTGAATTCCTCCCAACTGCTCGATTTTAACCGCCTCAAAACTCGCACTGAGAAGTTTTTTTTGGCCAATTAAATATTTTACCATTTTAAACCCCCCTTCGAGCTTTCAAATTTGCCCCGTTACCTGATTTACCGACTAGTTGAACGCTGTTATACGCCATAGCTCCGGCACTTCCCAGCTTGCTGGCGGACCTCAAACCCTACGATCAGAGCTCATACTCGGCTTCATTGTCATCGCTGACGAAACTTTAAATTTGAGGGCATTGTTCGAAGACGAGCACTTCGGGACTCCCAAAAATACTCTGCGCCTGCCCCTTGGGCGGTTTATGGTCCGTCGACGCTACTCTGCCCATGCCACAGAAGGTTCTGCTGAGGTGGTCTAAAGTAACCTCGCTCCCTCAGGTAAACTCTTTAGTCAGCGGGGTTTCCTTCCTTGGTGGCTCTGGATTTGGTTGACCTCGGTATTTCTCTTTTATAGTTATGAGCTCGACGGTGCATTTTGTGAGTTTTCCCTCTCTTGCAAGGGTTGAATGGATATGCCCTAGGATTTTCGGCCTGGGGAGAAAACTCTGCCACGAAGTCCGCCAATACCTGCCCCTTGATTGCCAGCCCTTGGTACGTAAGAAACTTATGTCAAACTGCCCATTCTAAGGGACCATTAGAGAGTCGACCCGTCAGGTCCGCTTCTCAATTGAAACTGAGCGGGGAAACTCGGAGAGTGGATCCCTTAATGCATTCAATTTGAGGATTGCCACCCACGATAACTACTTGGCCGACTTCTTCATGCCTTATTTTGCTGACCTTCATTTATACTATTCTTTATCAAATGGGGTGGTGGGTTTGGGGTGGTAACATAAGGGGGAGGGAATAGGGGTTGGGGAGGAATCCAGTGCCTCGACCTTAGGAGCAGCTTGCTCCATGCGGGTGTTTAGCGCGAATGCCAAGCTCTTTGAAGCAACCATTCTAGCCTTTGGTTAGATTGGGGTATTAAAGTCGACCAACTGCTTGTCCAGTTGTTCCCAGCCCGACGATTCCTGGGATGAGCATTCGGTTAATAGACTGGGCCAAAGGACTTTCTCTAGCTCGCCACGATCCCCCAGTTGCCTGTTTAACTGCTCTAAATAAACAACCACACACCCAAGCCTCGATATGACTACCGTTTATAGAGGAGGCATCTGATCTTGAATAGCGCAACGAGATCTAGCATCATCTATTCGGGAGCTAGCTGAATCTAATTTGGCTTGGCTTTTTAGAGAGCTGATCTTAGGTTATCAGCAGCCTCCATTCAGACCAGTGGTTGAGCCTTCTTATTCTTCCCTCCTCGCTGTTTGAAAAATCAAACAAAACAAAGCTAGACGAGCTCAAAGTGGTCCCTTCGTCCCAGCCAAGATCCTGAGCAAGCACGAGGTTCTCGTCAAGCTTGGTTTTGAACTCTTCTAAACTAAACGCGCAGCGTAGAGGATCTTGCCCTTCAATGCACATCGTTGGGAGCATGACCCTACCGAGCTCAGTAGTCTGATGGGGTATGAAGTGGCGGAGATGGGTTCGTACGCTAACCAATCTGCAACCTTTCTAGAAGCTTGCCTATTGTTCAAGCTCTGGATTGCGGCTTTGCATTGCTCTGACCTCTCCTTTAACAGCTCGTTGAAATTAGCTACACCAATCGAAATATGAATTAGAATTAGTATCTTTCATTGAATATACAAGGGAGTCAAAGGAAAAATATCTTTAAGAAAACTACAAGGGAACTTACTATTTAGGATGCGACCGTTGTGTATTGGGAAAGAAAAGAGACCATTGTCCCTAGCGCAGAACTCCTAGCTTTCCAAAATCTAAACAAACTCATTTAAATAGATGTCTTTGTTTGGGCTATCGGTAACCAGCCTCGTCTAAGGCTGATGAAAGTTCCTAAGCCGGAGATAATGGTACTTTGAGCAAAGTGTGAGTGATAACGCTCCCGAGTTAGGAACACCATGGTTACAAGTCACACAGATACGAGGCCGATATGCACGCCTAGGGTCCATCGCAAAGCACGTCCGAACAAAATTCACCGACATTGCAATAAGGTGATAGCAAGGCAGCGCGCCATCATTCTTTAAGTATCCGGGCTATGGGCAAACTGAAGGCAAATGGTGGATTAGTAGATCCTTTTGTTAATTGGGATTCAGTCTTACTGCCCTCGACCAGATTGGGGTCCTCATTGAGCACCGACCAATTTATTTGGATATAGCAGGGAATGCCGTAGTCAGCCTTAAATTTGTTTAAGGCAGAGTCATTATGCACTAGTAGCTGAACTCAGTTTAACTTCATGTTCTGAAAATAGAAACAATACGATATGAACAAGCTCAGCCAGGCAATCATGACGAGCTTTTGGGTGCAGAGTTATCCGAGTT
>CM018892.1:6517392-6547392 GCA_009663005.1 Actinidia chinensis
GGCAAAAATGGTAATTTGGCTTGGCATAATGGGAGACAAGTCTGACAAGGTGAGTTCATGTCATTTTTCAAGTACAGGGTAGGTTACTTTATTTTATATAAACCTCAGGAGTCAGTGATATGTTACCCTATTTTATTTTTATTTAGTTTGGTTTCTTTTTTATAAAAAATTAGTATTAATAATAACCAAACTAACTAATAAAAAAATAGTTTTTGTTTATTTTAATTTTTTATTAATTTTTTTTTTATTTTTATATATATGTTTTTTTATTTTAATTCTTTTTTATAACTTTTTTTAATTTTTATACAATAATGACTCCCAAAAGTAATTTAAAAAATACAAAAACAAAACATAAAATAATAAACAAAACTAAATACAAAATAAAAAATTAAAGAAGAGACATGAAAAATTGTTTAGAGGGCTGTTTTTCTTTCATTCATTTTTTTTCTATTTTTTATTTAGTTTTGTTTATTTTATTTTATTATTTTTTTTTTAATTTTTTTTAAAATTAATCTTTTGGGAGTCTTATTTATAAAAATCAAAAAATTATAATAATATTAACAAATAAAAAAACCATATATTATAAAAATAACAAAACTTAAACAAAAAAATTAATAAATAATACTAACAAAAACTATTTTTTTTTACTTTAGTTAGTTTTGTTTATTATGGAATAACTACATTTTTAATAAAAAAGAACCAAACTAATAAAAAAAATCTATTAATAAAAAAAGTACAAAACAAAAAAAATATAATAAAAAAAAGAAAATACAACATATAAAAGAAAATAAATTAGATTAAAAAACTTAATAAAAATTTAAAAAACAACAATTTTCTTTTTTTGTTTGTTTTGTTTGTTTTGCTGGGGGGGGTGTCTGAGTTGAGTGTGGGTCACAATGGTCATTTTGGCTGGCAATAATGGAGACAAATTCTGACAGGGGAGGTCATTGTAATTTTTTTAAAGTACAGGGAGGTTTCCTTCTTTATAACAAACCTCAGGAGGGTCAGTGATATTACCCTAATTCCTATTTTGGGGGCCTTGTCAGGACAGCGAAAGGAGATTTCAATAAAGATCATTTATTAAGGCCTGGCCCAACTGTGGGTCCATTTAAGATTACTAACACTACTACTCTCACACCAGGACAACCATGGATAGGTTGATGTAGATTGTTAATTGCATTTATTTCTTAACTGCCTAAAAGCTTTTCTCTCATTGGGTTCAAACTAAGGACAGATGTGAATTATAACTTGTCGGAACTGAATGTACTAAAAGACAAACTTATGTATTATAGCAACAACCCTATCAACGTTAATTTTGGAAAATATTAGTAGCAAAAACTGTTTTGGCCCAATATTTTTAATCTAACTGTTTTTGATAGTTTTTAATGAATAACAACTATTTTATACTTTTATTCACCTCATTATATTTCCTCTAATTCATATTTTTAATAAAATATTCTAAATATCCTTATAATATTAGGATGTCTTTCAATGTCTTTACTCAAAATAGTTTTAAGTGTTTTATTGCATGTACTAGTCCAGTCTGAGTATTTCCAACCCATAACTTGTCTGTATAAATTAAAATAAGTGATTTTTTTTAGAATGATAGCAAACAATCTAAATATTTTTATCTTTAACAAAATTTAATTTAATTTTTATATTCAGAGTTATTGTCGATTTGATCCTTTGGTACTTCACAACCTGTAAAAACTTTTCTAAAAAGTACGAAAATTTTTTATCTTTAGAATTTTTATCCGAGATTACTATTTAACCATAACTCTCTCTACAGATATCTAAATAAGGTAATTCTTTTTATTTTTAAAAGAAAACTTATATATCTACATGTTTACTGAATTAGTAAAAATTTAATTCATTTATTTTCAATGACATTTTTGAGATTTTTTACCTCTCTAGTTTTTTGCATTTGAAATTTTGCATGTTCCTACTTTTAAGACTTGTTGTGTCTTGTGTCAATTTTATTATTTGTAAGTGTATGTATGTGTGTGTGTATATATTATATATGTCATTTGTGTATGTTTTCAGCACTTTCTTTTGACTTTTATATGAATATAGGAAAATATATTATATACTTTTATCTACACATTTTTAGAATGGATCAAAAATGATTGTGATACCATTATAGGAATGTTTCAGACTAGCCACTTTTTATGTTTACTATAAAGTTTTATATTTTGATATGTATACATCTTTGGGGAAACACCGTACACTTTATCATAGCTGGACCAAAGGAAAAAGATCATATTAGACATGGTGTCAAGAGTTTCTCTATATATACCATGAAGACACCATCGTTTGAGATCTTTTATTTTGTCATTCGTAAAAACCTTCGATCTAAGACATTATTAGAAACATTTTATTCAACTTTTGAGAAGTTTTAGTTGTTTTAAAGTTGACCTGAATTTTTATCATATATTCTCGAAGTTGTAAGAGTGTGAGAAGAAGAGAGCTTGTAGGTTGAGATCCTAGCTTGCCATTGGTTGTTCTTACACAACTTGAAAAGCTTATAAGTCTATGAGTAGAGACAAAGGTCTTGTGTATATAGACTTGCGAATTGTAAGGAGACTTAGGTTTTTAGTGTAAAAGGTTATAGGTCACCTATTGCACAAAACCAACTTAGTAGAGAGAAACTCCCAAGTAAACCCTTGGAGAGAGGATTATGCTACGAATGAACGTCTATAAAATCATTGTGTTGATTTACTTTCATCATTCTTAACTATTTGCATAAGTATCCTTTAAGTTTTCAGCACGTTACTTACAACATTACTTAATTTCTGTATTTCAGCTTCATTACTTTATTTTAAGCTCTTTTCTTTAAGATTCTTATTTTGTTCAGCTCTAAAGACTTAAGTGGAGGTCCTGTGACTTTTTGCTGAAGTTAATTAAGAGAAACAAGTTAATACAGATTGTTATATAATCTTTTGGCTGAAAGTTCAAATCATAAAAACTATTTTTTGGTAAGAACTATTAATTAGTTTTAATAATTTTGAAGAAGACAACCTTGTGGTTGATCTTCTTAAAGAGTTAGTTAAGACATCTCATCTTATTGAGTTACTTTAACTTACTGCAATCAACACCTACAACTTTTATTTATTTTAATTTATATTTTATTGTGGCTACCATTATTTTTGTTTCTCATTTATTTTTAAAGTTTTTAAGTCACCATATTCAACCCTCTTTAGGGCTGACTTTTGGATCAACAAAAGCTACTATACCATATTGATTTCAACCTTAGTTAGAGGTGATAAACATATATAATTTAAAAATATTGGTAACTAAAACTACTATAAACTTTAGATTTTTTAAAAAAAATTGGGGTAGATGCTGCCCATATCTGGATTCAATTGTGTCCGTTTTTATTTGTTTACGCGTTTTTAATATGCTTCTCTCTTTGTTCATTGCGCGCATCTCCACATGCATTATAGGGTTGCTCTTGTGGGAGGTTATTAAATAACTTGATATAAATTGTTAACCCTACTTTCATACAATTTAAGTAATTGGGACAATTTGTGATAAAACAATAACATACTTTGTTCCTGAAACTTTCTCATGCCTCAAATAGGAGAAGTAGTGGGTAGGAATACTAAATAAGAGCATCTTCAATGGACAGTCGAGTATGTCAGTAACTTGGATTGAAAATTAGATAATTAATCCATTTTAAGAGACGGGACCACTTATTTTTTTATTTTTATTTTCTACATTAAATATCGTAAATTTAAGTCCTACTACTTTAGCTAATCTATTGTAGCACAATTTACTTACTAAATTATCAAATACTTAATACCTATTTAGCTCCCATGTACACTGTAGAACACAAATTTAAAGAATCAATTTGGAAATGCTCCAAGTGCACTTGCTCCATTGCTCCTAATTAATATATGGAGTCAAGGACCATGAGCAGAATTGGTGTTACTGTAACCCCTTTCACGTTGTGGGGTTTAAACACTGTTAGAAATTTTAATAAATAAAAATTTAACTTTTACTGGCAAATTTCACTTTGACCCCCTGTGGTTTGGGTCATGTGATATCCCTCACGTTTGATTATCAACAAATAAATCCTTGTAATTTGTGGACTAATTTGCCCCATTAGAGTTCCCGTCGAAATTAACAGGCTGTGGTGGAGTTTCGCAATACCGTTAGAAAATGTCAATGTGCTTTTCTAAGCAGAGACAATAAAAATACACTTTGACCCCCTTTGATTTGGGCCAGGTGAAGATACACCCCTTCTAGGTAAAGTATTGACTTATCTATATGAGAGTAAAATGGGCTTTTTGATTTTTTCATTAACGGTGTAAGTGGTGTGTATTAATCCACAAATTACAAGGGTTATGTGTTGATAATCAAACGTGAGGGGTGTATCTACACATGACCCAAACCATAGGGGGTCAAAGTAAAATTTCCCTAAGTTTTGAATATATATATATACACACACTATATACTATTCAAATGTTTGTCATCTGGAACCTTCTTGAATTTAAAAAAAAAATCTAAAAATTCACGTGGCAATCCTATCATTTTTCCTTTCAAATCTCTCTATTCCTTCTCTCTCCTAAAATAGAGCTTTAATAAAGAAAAAATATATCTATATTATATACTAAGCAAATTTAATTTCCTAAAAAAATAAGAATTTTCTTCATTGTTTCTTTCTTACGTGCAATTTTTTTAATAAATCTTTTTTTTAATATATTTTTGCAGTCATTTTATTAAAATAAATTTTCAACTAAAGTTTTTTAAAGATACTTCTCTAGAGAAAGTAATGCTGAATAAAAAATAAAAAGAAAAAAAACATAAATGTTTCGTATCATTACTCCAGATCTTCTCATCTAAAAAGAAAGATACATATTAAACAAAATTTTAGACATATTAAACAAACTTTAATTTAACATTACCAAATACAAATGTATTTTTAGATTAAAAATAAATTATAATCACTTATCCATACATAGCACAAAGATAATACTTGTTGAGATAAAAATTCAAGAGAGCAACTAACAATCACAATTGTTCAAGAACTGACTTGGGCACCTGTGTATAGAAGCAAATATTACTAGCCGAGGTGAAACCGCTCAAAACTTCTCCGATGTGGCGATCAGACCTTGAAGAGAGAGGGCGGAACTTTGAATACAGTATACTCTAGACAAAAACACAATTAAACTTATCTTCTTTGTGGAGGTAGGAGAGCGCCTTTTATAGGTAGAGGATCTCACAAAGGAAGAGAAGATCGTGAAGTAATTGGCTGATATCGTGGCCAAAAGATACTTGCTAGAGGTCGCGTGTATCTCCATCTATAGGATTTGGTGACATGAACAACTAAGTGATCGTAATTGGTGAGGTAAGCTACTGGGTAGTGTCTATTGATGATGGATAACCAAGTAACTATCACAAGTGAAATAGGGTGACACAGTCGTCTCAGGATGAGCCATTTCTCCTTCCAAAATAGCTATTTGGGTAGGCATAAATCTATCCCTTATTACTTGTATATATATACACATGTATATATTATATCTGTTGGGTTTAGAGTGTACCCTTTAAGCCACTTCCAGACATTTGTTTATCATTTGTAATAATGCTCTTTTTTATGTTGACATACTGTTTTTAGCATTATTAATCGATGTATGCGCTATCATCAACAAGGTCCATAAATTGCATTTAGGTGATTAAGTCTGGAACATAGAAGTTATAATCTAACCGGAATACTTGCAATTTAAATGGGTTCATAGTTTTAAGTGAATTGGACAACTCACTTGGTAGACATAACAATGTAAACCACAATATGAAGAATGACTTTACTTGACATTGGAGGAGGGGGCATCTCGGATTAGTGTGCTAATTTGCTGGGATCCACATGAACTGAATTCACGCGGGGTAAGTATACTTTCTCACAACTATTAGTGGGGGTATCACTTCTTATACTTGTACGTCTTGCCAAATGAGTCTAAAGCCCTAATAGTTTAGCAGACTTGGTTCTTGATGATTGCATCACTTTTGGACTTACCAAGGGGTTGAGACTTTGGTACGGCAATAACTCGGTATCTTGGGTTGACCATCAGTTAAGAACTACGAGGAATCTATTCTAGAAGGGTCACTATACCCTATTAGGGATTCATATCCCCTTGATGTGCAATTCAATAGGTATGGATCACTTAAAACTGGTCGTATACTTTTATAAAGTGTTTGTTAAAATAATTTTTTTTTATACTAAATAAAACTAATTATTTTCAAAAGAGTTTTTCTTTTTGAAAATTATTTTAAGTGAGTATATGAGCTATGGATGGGTTAATCAAGGATTTTTTAAGATTGCTAATTGAAATTAGGTTGACAGTTTTTCAAATTAAGTTATCTTTTACGGATATTGATTTGTGGGGTGTGGGGATTTCAACTTGTGGAAATTCGTATTGAAGGGGCTTTTTGTCGTAATTTAATTATTCTAAGAGTTCAAGCTACCAACTCTTAATGGAGTTGAAGTGTTCCGACTTTTCCATTTATCAAGAATTGATGTGAAAGGTAAAGCCCATGGGTCAATCTTGAAAAATATGTGACCCTATCGATCCCCTTCTTGCAACCAACTTGCGCGCCTTGGGCCTTGGAAGGCCTCATATATATGTCTATTAAAGAGGGGTGGGATGTGGTGGCGCATAAAAAAAATGAGAGTGATTTTGAGTACTCATTTTTTAGAGCTTTTTTAGGAAGAGAAAAAGCTAGAAAGAGCCACAACTCTTTGGCCACCCCAGGCATTGGTGATGATTGAAAAAGAAGGAAGAAAAGAGGTTGCAAACTTTGGAGATTGAAGATCATCACTTCGTTCAACCATTTTGAAGAAGGTCTCACAAGCATTCAAAATAAAGGTCAAGAAGATTCTACATCAACTCTAATAGTTAGGGTATCAAGAAAGCCCCCCAAATGTGAAGAATCATATTCCTATTCTCTTCTCTTGAATCCATGGAAGAAATGTGTGAGGTGCTCTGAAAATTTTTAGAGTTCGCTCCGCTGGTTTTTCAACCTACAATTGGTATCAGAGCCACCTAATATTCTTTCATTGATTCTACTTTAATCATAAAATTGATTGATTATTGTTGAAGAACAAGACCAAAAGCCCACCCATCAATGGTGGCTTTGCTGCCCAGGAAGTTTTTGGAGCCTCTATGCGATTTAAGGCTAATTATGTATGGATGTTTGTAGGGTTTTTTGGGCTTCATGGGAATTGAATCCCTTAAGTTTTGACTGATTAGAATGACTTTTAGATTGGTTGTTCCATAACTACATGATGCTGGAAAATTAGTTTCTGCACTGAGCATATTGATTTAAAGTGTTTCAATCACTCAGAACTTGTGTAGAGTGATCTTATGCTGTTTAGAATGATGAATGCTGTTTTAAATCATGTATATGACGATATATTAATTTGGTATGCATGCTGTAATTTCTGGCCAGTGAGAGTTATTCTATAAGCTGGAGCCATCTCAGGAAATTAGGTTCTTTTTTTTTTGTTTGTATAAAACATATTCAATGGGTATATCTAATTTTATTTGGGGATTGGAAAGCATTATAATCTGGAGATGAGATACCTGCGAATGGGCCAGATTAGATTAGTATAAATAGTTTTTCGATGCCAGGAATTTTAATAGAACCTATGTAAACTCCAACAATGGAGTATAAGACTCTTTGTATTCATCTCTCTTGTGCATTGTTTTTGGAACTTGTGAGAGTTGTTTTTGAGTTCTTAAGTCTTGGGAAGTGCCCCTAATTTTTTGGTGAAACGTCCAAGCAAAGGAAGAGCAAGGTGGACCAAGGTAGGGTGTTCGAGCTGTCCAAGGGCAGCAACCTAGAGTAGCCGGCCATGGTGATGGGAGCTTGTTGGACTCTTCCATGAAATCTTTGAATCAATTTGGAAGACTTTGAGAATATGGTTGCTTGATCCATGTCCACTTAAGGAGTTCTAGATTGATAAGAATAGGAATTCATGAGATGGAAATTTTTTTTATTATGATTTTATATCTTGCCATTATCATATTTCTTATCCCTAATTATAGGACATGATTAATTGGTTGTAGTCTCCAACTTGGAATACAAGTTTCTAACCAAAGGTGGTTAGTTTTGGTAGTTTAACTTGGACTGTACCATAGGTGTTTTATATATTAGGACTTACTTTATCTTTCTCTATTAGTAGGAGTTCATCTATTTAAAATTGGTTGGATAGGCTAAGAAGCCAAGAGTCTGATCCTAAATGGAATATGATACTAATTTTTTTTAGACTCATTACTTGAATTAGGATTCTTCATTTTTCTTCAAACTTGATTTTTCGAATGTGTTTGATTATGTCTTGAATCTAGTTTGATTAGAATTCTATTTTTTTAAAGAGATTTAGGTTAAGTGGAATCTTTTAAAATGATTTCTCAAAAGTGTTTGAAACATAAAAGTTTTCTTTATTGGATAGGAATCTAAGAGTACTAGTTCACTTAGGATTCTATTTTTTGGAAAGTGTCCAATTAAGTTGAAATCATTATTCAAAAATCTTGGATACTGGATTCTATACTTTGATCTTAGTCATGGGATATGATTGGCTAAGATTATATGAACCCTAGGAATTAAAAAGGATAATTAAGCATATTGATAGTGGTAATCATGACACATTATAAAACTCTCTCAAAACTATAATAATTCAAGTGGGAGCGGGAGTGCTAAGATATCCCTGCCTTTCCATATTGATTCACAAATAAGGTTATTGGCGGGTATAACCTCGTCACTAATCTTGGGTTGCCCTCGGAGAGTTATATCATTCACTGGTTAACGTTGTGAGTTTCTTAGTGAGAGAATGAAGGATATCGATTTGAGGGTGATTCCCCTACGGAAGGTATTGGCAGGAATAGTGAGATTGAAAAGTTGAAAAGTTGATTCTTGCCTTGGCGTTGAAAGCCCAAAAATCAAGCATAATCAGTGTTGGGAACTCTAAGAAGAAAGTTAGAAAAAAATGGTTAGCATTCGAACTCCAGAAAAACCCAAGATAAAGAAGAGTTCGAAGCTAGGAAAAAATTCGGAATTATTTTACTTAGCGTCCGAATACCCAAATGCAAGAGGAACCAGCGTTCGAACGCTAGAAATTTTTTTCAAAAATCAGTCTCGATATTTTGGCCATAACTTTTTACTCCAATTTTCGATTAAGCTAATTTTTGATGCGTTGGAAAGAACACTTCAAGTTCCACAACTTTGTCTCTAATAAGTATTGGCTGAATCGATAAAGTATGCAAAATTGAGCTATAATAGATAGGTTAAAAATTAGCCTTAGGGTTCGAACTCTAGCAGAGGAGTTCAAACAGCGAGAAGGAACTTTCTTAGTGTTGGAATGTTGTACGATAAGGCATTTTGAGGGTTGAAATGACTAAGAAAAAAAACTGGATAGAAAGCTAACTAGGAGACTCGGATTGGGGACTTCTATTAAAACCTTATTACGATTTTTGATTGAGGACACGTTATTTTAGGTTTTATTATTTCTAATTTGTGATCATAGTTTTAATTATTCTGTTAATTTTTACATTCATTAGTTTTCGTTTCAATTTAATTTTATAGATTTAATTTTATTACCACGTATTTTTGTATCAAGTTAAGATTTCAAATTTTGGTTATTCGTTCTTAGAGTTTAATATTTCAGAATGATTTCAATATTTAGTTTTTTACATTTGTAGCATGAGTGGGAATTTTCCCCCCCCCCCCCCCCCCCCCCCAACTTGGGAATCGATTGTGAAGATCAATTGGGAATCGAAGGTATGAACAATGGAGGTAATTTTGGTTTTCACCGGTAGATCTTCTGATTTTTATTTCTTCTTCTTGTTTCTTCAGTATCTACACTGCTTCTCCCGCTAAATTACTTTGACAACTTAGGCAATCCTATTATGTTCGGTAACGGTTATAGTGAATTGAGACTCCGTATATTACGCTGTACTGTTTATGCGTGAGTTAGGTTCAGTATATGTGCTACGTGAGATCGATGATTGCACGACCATAATTAAACAACAAATTTATTTAGAAGTTGAGATTCGAAGAACAATTGATTTTAAAAGCTAAATCTTCCGCATCCGAGACTCATGACGTATAGTCTAAGGATTGACTTTATACAAAGCTCCATGAAATTTTGAGAGAAACTCGATTGGTTGATTTAATTAATTCTTGAGTCATTTTATTATACAATTCAAATCAATTTTCATTACTTTAATAATTTAGACTTAATTTTAAACTCATTAAAACCAAATACAATATTTTTTTTGAAGCATATTTTGGATCATGTTAGGATTGAATTGACTATTTTAGTTCTCTTATTTTCACCTTGGCACTGTTCCTCGTGAGATCGATACTCGTACTTTAATTTTATTACTATTTCACGACCCGTAGACTTGCGGTAAGGAATTCACTTTTGGGAGTGAAGACACTTGATCTTCTAGTGGCTAGGGTCCACTTAAGGAGTTTTTTGCAGCATATAGCGTGGACTCAGGCAAATCTTGGTCTCTATTGATGGTGTGCTTCAGCAGCAACATTGCTTATGCCCCCAACATACGGGATTTGCTCTTAACCTCAAGGAGGATGTTTTGGTGAGCAAGGACGTTCTGTTAGGCAGAATGTCATGAGAACCTTTTGAACACCAAGATGGCATAAGGAACTCCAGTTTGGAACATGCGTTAATAATGCTTGATTTTTTAAATGAACAGAATCCTTAGTGCTAAGATTGAATGCGGATTCTCAGATTGAATAATCTTCAGTCTTTGCCTGACTCATTTAATCAGTTGATACTTCACTATCTTATGAACAAAAGAACTCTAAATTGTCTGAGTTGATAATAGTTGCAGGTGGCTGAAGGTATCATTAAATTCTAAGAAATGTTCTGATGGTCCTATGCTCGAGATTCTTCTTTAAAAAAACTTAATCCAAAAGGCAAGAAGTGATGAAGAAAGCAAGGCCAAACAGTCAACAAAGGTGAATTCCAAGCCAAAGGAATTCAGATAAGGGATGTACTAAGGGCAAGTGTTTCCACTAATGGCAAGGATGGTCTTGGAAGAGAACTCTGCCCAATTGTCATTTCTATAAGAACCAGGTAGTTTGAGTCACTTGTTGGCTAGACATGTTTTTGTGTCGTCTTCTTCTGATACTGGTGTATGATATCATGAGCCACTATCATGTTGCAATTCACTTGTAGGGTTCCAGGTAACTAAGCAACTTAGTGATAAGGAAATCACCTTTGGCATCATGGGAACATCAGTTTGATTGCAGCTTTATCAGTTAGAGTGTTAGGTTATCTTTCCGTATTATGGTAAGGGTCGGTTTTAGATGATTGTCTTTATGTACTGGAATTCATCGGACTTTGATTTCTATTAGTTCTTTATAAAAAAAGGATACTCAGGCATTTTTCTGTCTTCAAACTGTTTTTACTAAAAAGCATGTCTTGTTTGTTTGTTCCAATACATTGGCTTGATGGCTTTACTAGGGACTCCTATGACTACTCCAGTTCCCCTTACTACGAACACTAAATAATGATACACAAGAAACTACCATTAAAAGAAAAGCTCCTTCAGTTAATTTCAACATATCTTTGGCATCTAGACGGTCATTATTAATCTGAATACGGATCCAAATTTATGTTTAGAAATGGACCTCTAGTTTATGTTTTCTCTTGAACTACTACCAACCGGTAATCCTGTTTTAGAAGGATGATGACAAAAAGGTAGTTTTTCCTACCAATGTCAAGTCAAAAGAAACTGTTGAACTTGGTGCAAACTAAGGTCTGTGGTCCTATAAATATCCACGGAGAGTGGGATGTATTTTGTCACTTTTGTGGATGATTACTAACGGTTTGGCTATGTTTACCTTATGCACCGCACGGTCTGACACCTTTGATTTTTTTGGAGAGTTTAAGATAGAAGCAGAAAAGCAAATAAGTAAAAGCCCTTAAGCCCTTCAATCGGATCGGGTGGTTAATACCTCTCATGGGAAATTTTGATGACTAATTAAGAATAGTGGTGAAATACCTCTCAGGGTAATTTGAGGACTACTTAAGATTATGGCTAGTATCACATTGCCGTGCACTAGGCACACCACAGCAAAATGGTATTGCAGAGAGAGGAGAGGAACAGAACCTTGTTGAAATCAAAACTTTTGATGATTAAAATTAGTTAAAACAAAGTCCCCCCAAAGCTTTTTGCCATTATAAAAAGTCTCCATATTTTAAAAATTGGCCTTGCACATGACTAAACGAGTTAGTTTTGAAATATTTAACAAATCACAAGCAGATGCATTTGAAACTATACCAAGCAGTGATAAAAAGATGTGATCACAATATTTAAATAAAAGAAGAAAAGCAAAACCAAGTGAAACTATCAAACAAGAAAAAAAAATAAAAGCTCTCTGTCCAAAGATGGATCTCTGGAAACACGTGTAAAACCAATCGAAGTTAAATTTCGGTCCGATCGAAGTTCATGTTCGGATCGACTGAAGTTATGAAACCAAAGTCCCAGAGCACAGATCGAATGTCAAGAACACTTGAACTGATTTCTAAACAAAATAGCTCTCTGGAACTAAAGGCAAATTTCAACCGAAGTCAAGTTCGGTTCAACCGAAGTGTCTGAAGACTTCGACCGAAGTTCAGAAGATCTATGCAGAGCACAAACATAGCACAAAACAGAGCACTAACGCAAGCTACTGGAAATGAAAGCCTCCACCGAAGTTGAAGTTCGATCCAACCAAAATTCAAAAAAAGTCGGACCGAAATTAATAAATAGGAATAGGGCACAAAAACAGAGCACTAAGGCAAGCTACTAGAAATAACAGGCAAAGTTCAACCGAAGTTTAAGTTTGGTCAAACCGAAGTTTTGAAAAGTCCGACCGAAGTTTTAAATTTCAAACAAGAACGTCAAAATCCCACAGAGTAATGGACTGAGTGTTGAGATAAATCAAAACCGGTCCCGCAGACACATTAAATGTGCCCTGCCAACGTCTACTCTTTTGAGCTTGGGCTTTTAAAAAAACAAAACCCTTGGGGTGTTGGGAAGGTATTGAAAAGTGATTCAAACTATCTTCTTGCACGCATTTAATTAATTTAATCATTATCGAGATTCATTTATGAGGTTTTTTGATTTGCACAAAAACATTGGAGTTTATATCACTCTAGATAAAAAGAGCTTTCATTGTTTTATTTGATCTTGAGTGAATAAGCCTTAAATATTTTATCTATTGTAACCCTTTGAAAGAATCACATTGTGTGATTGATAGAGATCCAAGAGTGGAAGACTCTTGAAGACTAGGTGTTCTAGTGATTAAAAGGTTTGACAAGCACCCGCAAGCTTGTTGAAAATAGTGATATCCTAAGGAGGTCTTGGAGAAATGAACGTAGGCACAGTTTGGCCGAACCACTATAAATAGTTTACAATCTCTTCTCTTCTTCTATTATTGTTTACATATTTGTATGCTTGAGTAGAAATTGCATACTAGGATACTGGATTAAATTTTAATTGGCCATTAAGTGTAGCCAACCTATTTCACCCCTTTCATAATTTACTTTTTAACTAACAATGGTATCAGAGCAGGGCTCTAAAAGTAGTTGCGGACTCTAACAATCAGGAGTAAAGATCCATGACAATTCGAGGAACACACATAACGAAGGTCAATCAATACTAGGTCACCATATTTTTCCGATAGTAACTATAATTATGGAAAACTAGAATGAAAATATCATCAAAAAATGATATGCATGTAAAAAATTATTGAAAATTGACAGATTATACCTACAAAACAACCGAAAAAAGGAGAGCCAAAAATTAAAAAGGAAGGACACATAGACATAAAAGATGTCCAAAATAATGCGAAAGTTATGCTACTCTATATTATGCATTAGATGTAAATGATTTAATCGAATCTCGGTGTGAAACGGCTAAAGAAATTTGAATAAACGGAGTTACTCACGAGGGAACTAGTCAAGTGAAGGAATCAAAAGATAAAATATACTAGTTCAAAAATATAAATGTTCAAATGAAAACTAGTGAAACACATACCGAAATATGCATATTCACCGATATTATAAATGGTCTAAAATACTCTTGGCAACGTTTATAAATAACGCGGAAATAGCGGTGAGAAAAATTCTTAGGGTCTTAACAAGGAAGTAGGAGTCCTAACAGTGACCGCAACAGACGAAGCAAATGATCTTACCAAAATGGTCTTATAATTACTCGGTTCCTCATGATACCTAAGATCACCTTAAAAAACAATGAGGAGATCTGATTGAAAGCAAGAAGAAAAGAGAAATTGCTTTCAAAAAACTTTCATAACACCGCTGAAGATTCACAAAATGAAGAGAAAGTGATGAGGAAATGGCCCTATTCACACGACGGTTTAACAAAAAGTTCAAAAAGGGAAGTTTCAAAAAAAAGGAAGTAGAAATTTGGAGAGAAGAGAAGTGAAGAAAGAGCCACATATGTTTTGAATGGCAAAAAATCGGGGGCATATAAAAAATTAATTGCCCAAAGTTACGAAAGAGAAGAGGAGCTCTAAAGAAAAATTTGAGAAATCCAAGAAGCCTTGCGGCTTGGGGAGAAAGTGACGACGATTCAACGACGATGAGGCAAGTGTCAAGACGTAGCAAACATATACCTCGTAGCAAGGAAGAGGATACAAATGAGGTACCAATTTGAATCAAATTCAACATAATAATCTGACAAGATATTACAATGACCTTATATGAGAGAATCTTGAAATGAGAGCAAAATTTAGCATGCGAAGAAAATAAATTACCCCTTACAAATGAAATGAAACATTCAAGCGAGCATTCAAATGAGCTAAACTACTAAGAATAATGAACTCACAAAGATAATGTCAAAATAGAGAATGTCAAATAAAGAATTGCATTTATTCATGATGAACATTATTTATATGGAACGAAATACAATATTAACATTAGATAAAAAAACAAAACAATGCATGCTTTGATTTAAAATTCAGTAAAAATAAGACATATTAAGGAGACTCACCAAAAGGTGGTTTCCAATTTTCTTATTGTGAGCTACGATTCCGACTTTGGGTTCCGATGGTAAACTATATTAAACCGTTAGATCTACCCTATCGTGATATAATTAAGGAACTAAAATTTCATAAGTTTTAAGTTAGAAAATATTTAACATTGATAATGGATTAATTTTTGCAGGAATTTGCTGTGCACAAATTTTTAAAAAATAGTCACTTATTCTTATAATTTGTCAAATTCCTTCAGAAATAGTGTGACGCTAAACTTTTTAAAAACATAATTAGACACTATCTTAATCTACAGTAAAACTATTATGAATTTATAAGCTATATAACTATTTTTAAAAAATTCATCAAAATACACATTCTTGCACCAAAAAATGTTCTAACGCAGCTCGTTTATTTATTTTTTTGAGCATCGAAAACTTTTCATAATTTTATGAACTTAAATATGTAATTAATAGACATATAAATATATAACTATAAAACTTTTAGATTATTTATGAGTTAGTTAACGATTTTTATAAAATCGTAGCATTTTACTGTGTTCTTTTTTTTTCCTGAAAAAATCTGTCAAAACAAAACAAATGACTTTATGAAAAATTAGATGAAAAAACAACATTAAAAAACATTTAAATGTGAATAAAAAAATAAAATTGGAATTCATACCGTATTGTTTTTCCCTTTAATATTTTTTTCTTTTCTTTCTATTTCTTCTCCTTCTGTTCATGTCTTCTTTTCGCTCTATTTTTCTTATTTGTTGGCCTCAAATTTCTTCTAATTGATGTTGTGTACCACTAGTACTAAATTTATAGTGAAGGTTTTTTTTCCTTTATTGCCACACACACATGCACCTTTGCCCAGCATTGCGCCACACACGTTCACAGGCATCACACACGGGGAGCCTATGATGCACATGCACACATGCACGTGCCACACTCCCACCCCGCACACACATGCACTGCACACTCCACACCAAACAAATGGGCAGCCATGATCACATGCCCACCACTAAGCACATCATGTCCACACAATACTCACACGCACTATAATCATGCAGGCAGCACCACTAGGTCCACCATGCACGCGGCACGCGCACGTGCATGCACACGCATTTGTGTCTACCGCATGTTTACAAGTGTCGTATCCATCGTGTTAGGTTTTCACTTAATATGACAGTAGTAAGTAATATAACTATATATTTACCAAAAAAAATAGTCGTCACACTCAAAAAAAATATTATTTAGCCGGGTCGGGGTCTCACATCTTCCCACCTTAGGAAGTTGGTTCTCCAAACTTTGTCACAACGTTACATATATTCACTATTATTTTCATTACTGGATTCTATTTACTTAGAAATTCAACTAATCGCCCAATAGTAGCGCGAAATACAGTAGCACCTTATTTGAAATAGATACGGGTTATATTTTTGCGATATCACTTTCTTCTCCAAGTCACCTCTTCTCTTGATTGATTCTCCCCCAACTTGACAAGGGAATAGTTTATTCAAGTTGCTTTATTTGGTTTTAAGTGATCCGACCACAAGTCAGTCCTCATATTGCAGATTCTTCTCTAATTCGTTTCGGTGGTATTCACTACATGAGTGGATCGCGACAATCTTCTAAGCATGGAGATGTGGAAAAACATCATTGAACATTGCAAGTTCTGGTGGAGTTAAGGCCAAGTCGATATGATACGGGTCTTATCTTCGAAAGGATCTCGACATGGTCCACGTAACACAGAATTAGTTTCCGTTCTTCCCAAAATCTCACTACTCCTTCATATGCGAGACCTTAAAGAATAACCCAATCACTTTCACGGAATTCCAATCCCTTTGTTGCTCTGCATAGTTCTTTTGGCGATCTAGGCAACTTAACTTGTCTGGATCAATTGATTTTCTCTGAGGTTCCTTCACAAATATTGTTGGTCACGTAAGTTCTGCCTTTCCACTTCTGTCCAGCAGTAAACTTAAATTCCTTCCGTATAAGCTTCAAAAGGTGCCCATGCTGATACTGTTGGTATTGCTGTTGTTGTATGTAAATCTTGCCAAAGGTAGGTGTTCCTCACAGCTGCCTTGAAATTCCATATGCCTGCTCTTTAGTAACATCTTCCAACGTCTGTGACGTCCTTTTTGATTGCCGTCAGTCTTATGGGTGAAAAGTCGGTGGCAAATTCAATTTTGTCTCCATTGCTTTTTAAAGTGACTACCAAAATCTTGATATGAATCTTGGATCTCAATTAATGTTATAGATACTGGAGAACCCATGTAGTCGAACAATCTCTTTCACATAGGTAGCGGCCATTTGATCCATAAAAATACGTATTATTCTTGAGCGGAATAAAATGCGCTGACTTCGTTAAACGATCGACTATTACCAGATTGAATGGTTCCTTCGACTGTACGAGAAAAGCCAACAATGTATGTCATCCATTGTAATGTCTCACACTCCACTTTGCCACTGGTAATGGTTGTAGTAGTCCCGTGTGATTCTGTCGTCTTGACTTGATTCCTTGACACTGCAAACAACGATTGACGTACTCCTTGATATCTCGTTTCATACCCATCCACCAGTATATTTTCTTCAAATCCTGATACATCTTTATCATCCCAGGGTGGATTGCCCACTTGGACTTATTTCCCTCTTCCATTATTTGTTGCTTGAGATCAAAAACATTGGGTACGCAAATCCTATTTTGAAATTTAAAGACATCGTCAATCATCCTGAATTCTGAATTCGGGTTTGCTGCCTGACTATTAAAAATCTTTTTGAGTTTAAGATCTTCCATTTACTTAAGTTTGATTTCTTCTAAAATCGTCGGTTCCGCAATCATTGTTGCACATAGGTCTTCTCGTCTCCGAGTTATTACTTCCAACTCCAACTCTTTCATTTCTCTGGGTAGACTTCATTGTTCCGTTAATAGAGCATTTAACTTCCCCGTTGCCTTTCGACTCAGAGCGTCTGCTAAAATGTTGGCCTTCCAGGGTGATACTGAATATCAAGGTCGTAGTCCTTCATTAGCTCCAGCCATCTTCGTTGTCTAAGATTCAGTTCCTTTTGGGTATAGATGTACTTCAGGCTTTTATGATCGGTGTAGACTTCGCATCTTATCCCGTACATGTAGTGGCGCCAAATCTTCAAGGCAAGATACTGTTGCTAGCTCCAAATCATTAGTCAGGTAGTTTCTCTCCCTGTGGCTTCAATTTGCATTACGCATCGCAAGGACCCTTCCATGTTACATCAGACACATCCCAGCCCTTAGTGTGATGGCACACTATAGACAAAAATCCTTCAAGTGCCTTCGGTTAGTACTAGTATCAGGGCTATTAGAAACCTCTTCTTCAACCCTGGAATCCCTGTTCACATTTCTCTGTCCAAATAAATGGTTGTCCCTTTGCGATTCAGCTCAGTCCATGGTGGCCAAACAATTTTTAGAGATCTTGGAACGAACCACCTATAAGTAACCAGCAGACTAAAAAGCTTCGAACCACTGATACTGTCGTCGTTTGTGGCCAATTAAAATCGCTTAACTTTTACGGATCCTACTGATTATGCATTACATTGATAATGTGTCCCCAAAACTACACTAATAGAGGCCCGAATTCACACTTCTTAAATTTGGCCTAGAGCTTCGATCTTTTAGCCGTCTGCATACGATCTCAAATGTCGCTGCATGTTGAATCTTCATCTTTATCGAATAATAAGGATGTCATCGACGAGACAATCACGAACTCGTCCAATAATCTTTGAAAATCCAATTCATCAAGTCCTGAATCCTGCTGGCACATTAGCTTACTCCAAGGCATCACTAGGAACTCGTAATGTCCATAACGGGTTGGAAATGCTGGCTTCGCAATATCTTCCGACTTCACCTTGATTGATTGTATCCATAACGCAAGTCAATCCTTGGATAATACTCAAGCCCCTTGTAATTGATCAAATATATCCTCGATTCTTGGGCATTTTTTTTTTGGGGTCTTGTTCTTTGAGTGTCCCTTTATTCAACTCGTAGTAATCATACATAGCCTTAATCATCCCGCCTTCTTCTTTACAAATAACCAGGTGCTCCCCACGCGATGACTCGTCAAATAAAACCCTTGTCTAATATTCTTGAGTTGTCGTCTTTATCACCTTCTTCCACAGGACCATCCGGTACGATGCTTTAGAGATTGGATAAGTTCATGGGCGCAACCTTAATATGAAATCAATGTCTCTATCATATCTGCATTCCCTGGCAATTTATCGGGCAATACTTCGGGAAAATCACAAACTACATGGATGTGTGCTATAGATATGCCTTAGACGGGATTCCATCACACTACAATATATCCCCACAACCCTTCTACAAAGTCGTTGGGCACGTGCCTATATACAAAGTATGGGGAGGAACACACACGTTCTCTTCGAATCCGAACTTCTTTTTGCTCCAGGTTATTAGATCATCGCCTCTATCCGGACAGTTGATTGTCCCCCATTCTTCGATAGCTAATCCATTCCAACATACATTGAAAGTGCCCATTGTCTAGGTTATCAAATCGGTCGATATAACTTCATTATTAATTACACACATCACAATTTTTTGTATATAATTGAGTTAGACGATCCGCTTACCCTTGGTTGTGCACGCTAGTTTCATACCCTAATGGTTCAAGTTTCTTTATTCAGATTTGACTCCAAATGTTAGATATAAATGTATGCTAAGATCCAGAGTCGAATAAAAGATGACAGGTATGGGTCAGATTAGTATAAGTACCTGCAACGCATCTTCACTATTTATCGGATCTCCGGGCATAAGTGCAAAAACTCGTCCCTGCCTCTACTCATTCCTACTACCACTCCTGCTCCCCGGATTGCCTGGTCGATTCTCATTTCCTCTTGGCATTGTATTTCTCGCTCCATATCCCATCACCGATACTGCATTAGCCCCAGTTTTTAACTTTGGTCAATCCTTTTTCAAGTGCCCCACTTCTTTGCAATTTAAACATAGGCTAGATGTCACCTTCCACCAGTTCCCAGAGTGGTTCTTTTCACATGTCGGGCATGTTGGAACTGGTCTCCTCTGGTTTCCCTCATGGTTTTTACCGATTTGTCCACCTTATGCTTGTTGTGTTTGTGCCCTCTTTAATTCCCTCGTTTTGAAAATTTTGGCGTCGTTTGTGGTTTTGATACCTTTTTCTCTCCTCATCGTCTTGTTCCACGATGATGGCTCGATCTAGAACTTTAGCATACATTGGCAACACCATTGTCTTAACCACCCTGTATTTTGTACCGCAATCCTCTTCAAATCGCCAGGCTCTCATTTCATCTGTTGCAACCAGATGGGTCATACTCTCTACTCAATTAGTGACGGTTGCTCATATTCTGCTATAGTCATTTTCTATCCAATCTGCTTTAATCGCTCGAACTCCGCACAATTGGCATTCTGCAATGCCCTTGGAGGTAACTTTTCTTGAACATCACCTTAAATCGTGCCCATTGTCAAATTCCCGTTCCCTCCTCCTTTTAGATCCACCAACGAGTTGCGTCTCCTGTCAACAGATATAACCAATTCCACTTTTTGTACTTCATAGCATCTTAACAGCCAAAATTCTTCTCCATTTCCCTGTTAACCACTCATTCGCTTTTACTGGGTTCATTCTACCATTAAATGTTGGAGGCTTGAGTTTCAAAAATTGCTTGACCATATTTGCTGCTGGTACCTCCTGGTTTGCCACCTCTTCTTGATTTTCCTCCATTTCCATTTGTCGGTGATTTTCTCCTCCACCAGAGTGCTGATTCACCAATTGTTGTTACGGATGCTAAAAATGTTATTGGAGTAATTGTTGTTGGGCATGCACTGCTCCAACTAGCGTTTGCATCATCTCCCACAATTCATCCATCTGTTGATTGGTATTTGTTTATTTGTCCTACCTAGTTTGCTCGAGATTTACCATAGCGTTCAACTAGGGAAAGTACAATATTACCATACATTAATATGCCTCAGTGATAATATCTTTTATTTATGCAACTATATGTAATTCCCTATTCAGCTCATGTTTTTAAAATTCTAACTATGGCTCTGATACCACTTTTGTTACGACCCAATCCCAATTTATATTATGGCCCACCCATATTTAATATATAGGTCATGTACCGTCCAGTTTCGGAATTTTTAATCTACTATGACAATAATACTCATATATAAATCTTGGCGAAGTATTATAAAAATAATATAGGTAAGTGCAACTACATGTTATACACATAAAATTTACAATCACGGTTTTTAGCTACAAGTTCGGCCCAACTATTTAACAAAATACAACTAATCTGTTACATACGTTACTTACAAGAATAAATAAGGCCCAGTCGCCTCTATCACCGTGCTCCTTACTGTCAAATTTGCCTGCACTTGTACGTACAATGATGTCTTAAGCACTAGTTGTGTGAGTCATATATGTCAAATTACTAATTACCATGAAATTATAAGTCAATGAAATCATTTATAATGAAATCCTTGGCTCCCGATTACCAATACAAATTCGTTGATTTTATATCAAGTATTTTTTATATATAGAACACCATATGTTCGACGCGACCACCAATTTCATAGGGGCAACCTAATAAATAATATATGGCGTGATATAACCCATGATCATCTGGTTATGATTCCCACCCATATTACTTCCCCGCTATATTCTATTCCTCCATAGCGTCGGAGTACGTTCAACTAATGCGTCATTAAAATATAATTTCTAAAACAATTTCATATTTATCATATCATGGCACGTCAAAATCCAACATGCATTATATTCATAACATGTATTTATATGGCACAAATAATATTATTAAACATTTAGATAAATAATAGCATGCTTGAATTTTAAATTCAAGTATAGACATAGATACTCACCAAAAGTGTGTTTTTCAATTTTTCTATGTCTGTAAGCTACATTCCCTCGACTTTGGGTCCTATGTTAAATATTTAAACAAACCGTAGATCTAACGATATCGTAATATAATTAGATACTAAAATTTCATAAGTTTTAAGTTGGAAATATTAACATTGATAATTCGATTAATTTTTGCAGAATTTATACACTCTTTTTAAAAAAAGCCACTTAGTTTATAATTTTTATATACATTTCTTCAGAGTCTAGTGTGACTCAAACTTGTTTTTAACAAAAACATCTAAGACACATATCTACTCAATAAACTATTATTAATTTATTAAGCTAGATACTATTTTTAAAATCATCAACATACCAGTTCTTGCACAAATGTTTCTAAACCGCAAGCTCGGTTTATTATTTTTTTGAGCATCGAAAACTTTCATATTTTATGAACTTAAATTGTAATTACTAGACATAAAATATATAACTATAAAACTTGTAGATATTTATAAGTTAGTTCAAATAGTTTTATAAATTCCGTACATCTTTTGTTCTCTTTTTTTTCCTGAAAATCTGTTTCAAAACAAACAAATGACTTTATGAAAACATTTAGATAAAACACATTAAAACCACATATATGAATAAACAGTAAAATGAATTCATACCTTATTGTTTTTCCTTTAATATTTTTTTTTCTTTTTTTTCTCTTTCTTCTCCTTTCCTTCCTCTCTTTTTTCTTATCTGTTGGCCTCAAGTTTCTTCTAATTGAAGTACCTACTAGTACTAATTTATGGTAAAAGTTTTTTTTTCCTTTATTGCCACACACACATGCACCTTTGCCCATGCATTGCGCCACACACATTCACATGCATTCACACACGAGGAGCCTATGATGCACATGCACACATGACGTGCCACTCCAACACCGCACACATGGGCAACCATGATCACATGCACACTAAGCACATCACGTCCACCAATACTCCCAGCACTATCCATACATGCATGCATTAAACACTCGTCCACCATGCACGTGCCAGTGCAAGCACATGGATTTGTGTCTCCCGGTGTCGACAATGTTCGTATCCTCGCGTTATGTTTTACAAACTTAATTATAAAGTAATATACTAATTTTTTACCACAAAAATATTTAGTCCAACTCAAAATGAAATATTATTTTAGCGGGTTTTCACCCGTCTCACAGATAAGTCTTAAATTTAACGAAATGTCTTGAATTTACTAAAGGACAAAAGAACCTAGACTGTACATTAGATCACCAGGTGTGTGTATGATAGCGCCGGACTTAGTTTTATAACCCTTTAACTAAACAAAAGGTTATAGAAAATATTTTATAAAACCATTGTTACCTTAAAACAAACAAATTCAATGTGCATTTTTGTAACCAACGGTCATACCATTTATTCATGCCATAAAAGAATTGTTAAACGGGGACTAAAAACAATTGTGGATTCCTAATAAAAATGCGCTAACACTCAAGGACCCAACACGATTTTGGGTACCAAAGACCAATGTGTAAATTCTTGTGGGTAGGTATGTTTGAATGCAACATCAGAAGGGGAGATGGTCTTGATAGGTGATGCTCAATACAGATGACCGGAGACAAATTCTGTTTCGGCACTAAATTCAAAAGAGGTTAATTCATGACTTTGGAGACAAAGCAAAGGAAAGATCATCGGTATAGTATGTGATAAGGACCCTCTCCGATTATAGAAAATATTTTGCTTATGATGGGTTTAAGCAGTTTACTTAGTTTTAGTTAATTTATGTGATAAAGGAAATAAAATTAATCTTTGCCAAGATATGTGCACCATAGAAAGCATCAAAGATTATAACACTCTTTTATTGGTCAAAAAATTAAAATGTCTATATTTTTAAAATTAATGACGTTTAGCCAACAAATGAAATCTGTCTTCGGCTATGAACACCATGGTTTGTTTATGGGCCTAGAAGGCTTGGACTGCACAATGAATCCAATTTACACACTTTTCTAAAAAGGATTTGGAATTGGTTTGCTAAATCTCTTGTAAAAGATAGATTATGTGGAGCATTTAACAATGAAAACAAACAAAAATTTTCTTTCAAATCTAAAAATGTGTTTCCGTATCTAAGCACTACAACTTCTCATATAGGACTTGTTGGGTCTTTCAATAATATGATCTTTTGGAGGAACTATACCTACTTGTAGTTTAGATGATTTTTCTAGATTTACATGGGTAATAGTTTTAATTAAAAAATGATGAGTTATCTCATTTACAAAACTATGTCGAGTCCAAAATGAAAAGGATCTAAAAATTTCAAAATAGAACCGACATGGTAGGAGAACTTGAACAATGAATCATTTGCTCCTTTGGTGATAATTGAGGAATTGGACATAACTTTTCGGCCCAAGAACTCCTCAACATAAATAGTGTTGTAGACAGATGAGAATGTAGAAAGAAAAAATAGAACCCTAAAAGAGATGGCTAGAACAATGTTAATGAAAATTCTCTTCCCAAAAAATTTTGGAGCGAAGCGGTAAACCCGCATGCTTTATAATAAATAGCGATGATAGACCAATCTTAAAAAGATACCTATGAACTTTGGAAAGGAAGAAAACAACAATATGGTTTCTTCTTGCTTTGGGTGTAAAGCTATGCTCTAAATAATGGTAAGGATAATTAAAAAATTTAACTCAAAATGGATGAATCTATCTTATTAGGATACTCAACTTACGAGTATAAAACTTTTTCGAGTCTTTAATAAACAAGAACCTTGAGTTGAAGAAGAATCAGTGCACGTTGTATTATGAATTTAATGATTCTTATTCAAAAGATGCCTCAAGAAGTAGGAATCAAAGGAAGCCACGGAGAATCTGAGATCTTTCCAAGAAAATCAAGAGATTCAAGGAGAATCCGGCAAAAAAAAGGAATCTAACTAGAAGTGGTACTAACTCAAATGGAAACTCACAAGGCAAGATGATGAAAGGTCAAATTTCCAAAGAAGAGAAAGGAGATTTGTCCATAACCATCCAACAAGCATCATATCGGCGAATCCATCAAAAGGGGTAGGGTAAACTACTAGAAACTCTCTAAAAAAATATATGTGGCAATCTGCATTTCTATCTCAATAGAACCTAAAAATTTCCATGAAACGGAATTTGAGAACATTGTTTTTGCAATTTAAGAAGAATTAAACCAATTTAAAAGAGTTAAGATGAACCATTATACCTAGCCATCAAATCGCCCAATAAAGAAACTAAATGGGTATTAGAAAACAAAACTGACGAAATCTGGAATCATCTAGAAATAAAGCTAGGCTGTACCACAAGGGTATAGGTCAAGAAGAGGGAATGATTTTGAGAATCATTTGCTCCTGTGCTAGATTAGAAATTATACCACATGCTACGTGCTTATGCATGTTATATGGATTTTCAAACATATCAAATAGTGTTAAGAGTTCATTTCTGAATGGATATATCACGAGGAGGTATATGTAGCACAATCCCCCAGGTTTGAGAATCATTGAATTCCAAAAACAATGTATTTAAGCTTTCAAAAGCACTCTATGGACTGCAAAACAAATCTAAGAGCTTGGTATGACAATACTTAGAAATTTCTCTAAATGATTAAGGGTTTTGAAAGAGAAAAAATTTTGAAAACACACTCTTTACAAAAGTCAAGAACAAAGATATGCTTTTGTACAAATATACGTAAAAGATATTACTTGGTGACTAATAATGAAAGTATGTACAATAATTTGCTAAAAGTATCAAGGTGGAATTTGAGATAAGTATGATAGGGGAGCTCAATTTTTTTCCTTGGACTTCAAATCAAGCAAACAAGAGAAGGACAAACTTCATAAATCAAGCAAGTACACCAAGGAGCTACTCAAGGGGTTGGCAATGATGAGATCAAAAGCAAAACCACTCCAAGGGAACATCATCAAAAACTTGACAAAGATGAAAATGAGAAAAATGTAGATGAAAAACTCATATAGAGATATGATAGAATCCTTACTTTATTTTACGGCAAGTAGACCTGATTTATGTTTAATGTATGCATATGTCTAAATTCAAACACTGTCTAAGGGAATCGCATCGACGCCGTTAAAACGCATATTTATAATCTTATAGTTACACAAGATGTATGCATATTTTATCCAAGAGAGTGGTCTTTGATTTAAAAGGGATAGTCGATGCGGACTAGCGAGATGTAAGTGACGAAAAAGTACAAGTGTACTTGTCCATTCTCGACACTCCCTAGTTCTTGGTTAGCAAGAAACCAAATCCTAGCACTTTCAACGGCCTGAGCCGTAAAAATGTGGCCACCGGAAGTTATTGTGCTCAATCTATGATTAAACAACAAATGGAGGATTACGGTTTATATTTTGATCATATTCCAATTAATTGTGACAATACAAGTGCTATAAACTTATCTAAGAATCCTATTCAACATTCAAGAACAAAACACATTGAGATTAGACATCACTTCTTAAGAGACCATGTTCAAAACAGGGACATTGAGCTCATATATATACACACCAACAAGCAATTGGCGGATATTTTCACAAAACCCCTTGAAAAAAAAAGATTTTATTTCATAAACGTTGCTTGGGTGTCCTCAACCAATTGAGTACTTTTTGGATTCTTAGCTTAGAGTATTGCGCATGTGTTGGTTGGAGTTAAAAGGAGTAGACTACATCAAGATTGAATCTTATAAATAGACTCCAACAAAACATACGTGATTTATCTTAATGCTTATGTGATATTACATGTTATGTGTTTGAACTAGATTATGTGATAGATATGAGCCCTTGTATGTCAAAATTTGACCTATAAAATCTTGATCAAAAAAGGCATAAGTAAATCACGATATGCACTATTTGTGATATGCGAAAATACAAAAACTGAAAAGAAAAACTCAACCTAGGATAAGAGTTAACCTACTGTCAAAATTCTGTAGTCTTCATGAACTGTAGTAAGTTCGGTTGAAGAAAAGGCAAACTTCGGTCGAACCAAAGTTTGAAAATAGTTCTGCCAAAGTTTATGCACGTGCAGAACTTAAAAGGCCACGCGGACAGGCTAATAAATATATTTTTAATATCAAAACAACTTTACAAATTCCATCTTCTCCTATTCCTATCATTCTCACTCGAAAAAGAACCCAAAAACGTTAAAACTCAAGAGCCTTAAAAATTTTCTGAAGCTCTTCAGCTGAAAATCTCTCAGCCTTTTGAAGTTCGGCAGATCCGAATCTACCAATGTCCTGCCGAAGTTGCTAGGTTATTAGAAGTCACGAAAATAATTACGAAGAAGAAGGGGTCAATACTCTTAAAATTCCTGAAATTAAGCGACTCAACTCTTCAGGTAACCTTATTAGAAGCCTAATAGATTGTAAACAAAGTCAATTTATATTTAAATAGCTTCCTTAGTCCTATTGAGTTTATCCCAAAATCTTAAAACCCTAGGGTTCTAAAAATTTCAGATCTTCTATTTTTAAAAGTCATGGTGCTCACAAAGCATGTCTCCAATTATCCGAGAGGAGGTCCAAATCTTGTAGAACTTGAGGTCGTTTTCAATCGTAGATGGTTCAAAAACTTAGCTATTCAAGTCACTTGGGAGTCAGAGTTCAAAAAGCGACTCATCCTCACGGGATGTGACTTTGAGAAGAACTTTCCTGGGAGATACACGAGTCAGTTATTTTCCCCAATTGACACTCTCGGATGGTCAAATTTTTGGCCTCTTCCCAAACGTGTCTACCAAAAATTGGTAAGGGCTTTTTATTGCAATTTGGAAGTTGGGAATTTAGACAATGTTGAATATACCATAGATAAGAAAATTGGAGGCAAAAGTATCATTCTAAATCCATCTATATTATCTGATATCATTGGTATAGCAAATGAAGGAGATTTTATCTTTATAAGCAAGCCTAGTCATCTTGATAAATTTGTGAGCAAGAGACAACTTTATGATGTTATTGCCGTGAGGGAAGATGAGTCACCGACGGAAGCATCTTAAGCCCGAATATCGGTTGTTCCATTGTTAACTTGCTCATAATATCATGCCAAAGGGGGGCATTTAAATCAATGACTAATATGGATGTTTTTATCATATACAATGCCGCATGGGAGAGCCCATTGAATTAAATTACATACTACTCAAGAGATGGCGACGTGAGAAATCACACCATAGAGCCCTATCATTTGTACTCTACTTACTAAGATTTTTCTACACTTCAATATTGGCATCATGACAACTTAGTATAAAAATAGATAAGGGATTTTCCATGAGTACAATCAAGAAAGGGAAAAACCTTGGGATAGATGAGGGAGAAAGGGAAGTAGAAAGAATGGATATGGATGTTGAGAGAAATCTTACTCTAATTCCTATTGAGGGAGCAACGGATGCGGGGTATGGAACGGACCCCATAAATTTAGAACAAGAACAAGATGCAGGGTATGGAACAGACCCCATAAATTTAGAACAAGAACAAAATACGGGGTATGGGATGGACCATTAGATGAAGATATTCAAAAGGTTTTCAATGTGGGGACGAAGATTCTACTCATAAGCATAACCTACACAAGAAGGACCCTTTCGCATATAGAGAAACCATCCGCATCAAGAAAGGACCCCACGAGTTGGTTCCTTGAATATTTGGGAGATTATAAAACTCCTTGGAGAAATTAAGCAACAACAAGTCGAGATCATTCAAAATCAAAAATACAAGAAAAACGCTTAGATCATCCTTGGTAATCCTTACTATAGGATCCAGCACGATGTGGATAGGCTTAGAAATCTTTACGTGGAACAGGGCTTAAGGGTTGAAAAGATTGAAAATCTATGCGAAACCATGAAGGAAGACCACGAGCAGCATTTTAATTCTATCCATACTGATTTGGAAGGGTTATGGAATGAAATCCCTCCACAACATCCTCCTCCTCCACCATTTGCACTGGGTGCAGCGCCTTACTATCGCGATCCTCCTTATTGATGATGCCCCAAAGAGGGGGAAGATTAGTTGTCTGTGTTCTGTTGCTTTTGTTCTATTTTGCTTATATCTTAGAACTTGTGTCAATTGTCTTTTGTGGTGCTTAAACAATTTCAGGTTTTTCTTTGAATGCATGTTTTATTATCCTAAGTGTGTTATGTCTTATTTGGAAGTCATGATAATATGATTATGTTTATATTTACAAAAAAAAATGAATTGTTATTGCAAGCATGAAGTAGGGGAGAGCTTCGAACTTGGGGGGAGTATTCAAAAGATTTAAAACACAAACAAAGATTTTCAAAAAATATTGTATCATCATCAAAAAGGGGAAGATTGTTGAAATAAGTTTTGATGATTACAATTATTTAAAACAAATTCAAAACTTGCCATTCTTTTAAAAAGATCCATACTTTTAAAATGGCCTTGCACATGACTAAATGAAGTTTTGGAAATATTTACAATCACAAGCAATGCATTTGAAACTATACAAGTGATAAAAAGATGATCACAACATTTAACAAAAGAAGAAAAGCAACCAGTGAAACGTCAAATAGGAAAATAAAAACAAAGTTCTCTATCCAAAGATGGCTTCTCTGAAAAGACAGTGTAAAACCGACCGAAGTTCATGTTCGGATAACCGAAGTTATGAAACCAAAGTCCCAGAGCACAGACCGAATGTCAAGAACACTTCGACTAATTTCTAAACAAAATAACTCTCTGGAACTAAAGGCAAATTTCAATCGAAGTCAAGTTCGGTTCAGCCGAAGTGTCTGAAGACTTCGATCGAAGTTCAGAAGATCAATGCAGAGCACAAATAGAGCACAAAACAAAGCACTAACGCAAGCTACTGGAAATACAAGCAAAACTCCACTGAAGTTGAAGTTCGGTCCAACCAAAGTTTAGAAAAAGTCAGACCAAAGTTAATAAATAGGAACAAGGCACAAAAACAGAGCATTGAGGCAAGCTACTGGAAATAACAGGCAAAGTTCAATCGAAATTCATAGATCTAACGGCTGGGATTAAATCAGAACGGGTCCCTACAGCACATTAAATGCTGCAATGTCTCTTTTGAGCTTGGGCTTTTAAAAACAAACCCTTGGGACTGTTGGAAAGGTATTGAAGTGATTCAAA
>CM018892.1:6619892-6622392 GCA_009663005.1 Actinidia chinensis
TCTCAACTCTTTCCAAGCAAACTCTCGTCTCCAAGGAGATTGAAAAAAATAGCAGCATTTGGGAAAATGCCATAAGAAGAATAGGCCTTGTTGTGACGACGCCAATGAGTCGGATGCAGATGAAGCCTTGGTGTCTGTTTGAACGTGGCACCCTCTATTTTTCCAGTTAATATATCGCAATCTGTATTTGTACTTGGCAAACCCCATTAATAATCTTATTAGTAAGGCTATTCGTTCCTTCAAATCCAATTACCCAAAATAGAATGAACTTAGTTACCGTTTTCTCGAAATCAAGACAAGAACTTGCCAGTGAAAATGTACCTGTTTCAATAGATCCAACACCTGATTCAGGCGATCATCCGTGTCTTGTTGAAGGTCTCGAAGCTCGGCTATGCAATGTCCAAGTTTTCTAAATAGACAAATCAGATTCTCCACAACTAAGCTCGAAGGGGAGTCATCAGAATCATTATATAACTCGTTGAAATTTTCTGCAATGTGCGCAAGAATTTCAACAAATTGTTTCTCTCTCTGCATTGTTTCTAAATTCTCTTCTGTGATAATAGGAATAAGGAAGGTATTTAACCACTCAAGACTTCTATCATCTCATTCCAATTCAGAGAGGGGTTTTGTTGCCGTTTGAGCCTCAGACTCTGCCAAAAGAACTTAGCTCGGCTGATTATTTCTCAGGCCTAGCAAACCGGAACTGTTCTATCATCAGACAAACTTATTGATATTCAAAAAATAATCCATCTCATTAACCCAATCAATAAAAGATTTGGATCGGGGGGCGGACCATCAAAGGTTGGAAGCTTCATCAGGATAAATTCAAAAGGTCTAAAGGGCCAAATCCTATACCAACGATAATTTCAGAAAATTCTTTCATGATTTAAAATTTTGAAGAATAATTCCAATAATCTGACATTGCTATAAAATATTTACCCACTGATCTGTGATGAAATTTCCAAAAATCCCCACTGATCTGAAATTCGGAAAAAAATTTACACTGATCTGCAATTGTCTAAAATGTTTACCACTGATCTGGAATTCAAATAAAGTCTCCCCTGATCTGAAATTTCTAAAAAATTCCCCACTAAACTTGCTATTTAGAGATTCTGGGGGCCAACTGTAATTTAGAAAATATTGGGACCAAACAGTTAATTTACAAAAAGTAACGGGACCAAATTGTAATTATCTAAATTTTGGGACTAAACTGTAATTTCACAAAAGTTCAGGTGTTGAAAAGGTAATTTTAACACCACTGGGACGTGGCAGATGACGTGGCGCGTGGGCAAGTGGCGCGGCAAGGGCGCATGGATCACGCGTGTTCTTCAGCTCCTCGGCGCAAGGGCGAGGTGCTGCGAGTAAATCGCACGACGCCGACAGGTAGGTGGCGAGTGAGCTGAGGGCGGTGTGACGTCAGATGCGTCTGTTTTTGATGTTCCAGGACTGTCTTGTCGAGGCGGGAGCACAATGGATACTATCAAAAGTCACGATTTTGACTACTTTGATAGGCCGAGACTTGGAAAAATTCGATTCGACCAAATCGGGGTCGAGTAAGTCAAAATCATGTCTCCGGAGTAAGATTGGGCTATGGGGACTCGGGCGACGGGTGGTGTTAGCGGAGATGTTGTTTGAGAACAGATTGTAGGTTTTGAGGACGGATCGATTCGGCTTGATACTAACTTTTAAGCAGGATCAACAATTACAATTGTTGTTCTACGATTTTAATCGATATTGAAAATAGGATTAAAAGTAACCAGAATGTAGAATGGGAGCGGGGAAGGTTTGGCTTCCGCCAGATCAACAGAAGAATGGGAGGGAGAAGAAGTTTGGCTTCCACCAGAATCCAAACAAAGGTTGGAAGAAAAGAAAAAATATAGTTTTATTTTATTCATCATATTAATCTGGTCTACAATGAAACCAAGGTCTCTTTAAATAGAGAAAAATAACTACCCTAAAACGAAAATAAAACAAGCCCAATGGGCTACTAATAATCAGGCACCCAATGGCCAATATTCTAAAAACATCTAAAACCTAATTAAAAATTAAATAACTATTTAAAATGAGAAAACACAATAATTATAAAAATTAAACCAAATACAATTTTGCTCCGCATCAGTTTTCCCAACCACCCCTTCCTCTTCCCCTTCTCCGTTGATTCAAAACCTAAAACCTGGGGGTGAATCTCGGAAACTACTTGTTGACCAGGGTTGCGAACGAGATATTCAACACAAGGAGATAGTGCATTAGATAAGAATACCATGAAGACGAAAATAAATAGAAAAGCCAAGCACAGAACAACAAAAATTAAATTAGAAATAGCAAGTGCATAAAGTGATAAGATGCTAGTTGTTCACGTGCATGGTCCATGCACATATGGTTTTTCATGCAATTCGTAAGTATTTGATTTTGGAGGTTTTCTGTACTAGAAGCTCAATGTTTGAACTGGTAAATCATATAGCTTCTCCTTCAATATATTCTATCCCTCCATTTATGGTTC
>CM018892.1:6627392-6629892 GCA_009663005.1 Actinidia chinensis
GTCGTTCGACACCCTGAAAATCTGGTGTCCGACACCAACGGTCAGTAGCCAAAATCTCAAATTCAAAATATAATTTTCACTATCAAGGTGTCCGACATCCAGGAATCGACACCAACCATCATTAGCAAATTTTTGACCATTTGCTTTTATAAAGGTGTCGACACCAACTTCCTAGGTGTCGACACCAACTTATCAGTATCTAAATTTCCCTTTCTCCTCTCAAAGGTGTCGACATCAAAAAGACCATCTTCCTAGGTTGGTCGACATCCAACACCACGCCCAAATTCACAACCCTCTCATTTTTATTAAACTAAATTTCCTTCTTTAGGGTTTTATAACCAAAATACTACTTCAATAGATTTTATATAAGCCCATTAACACAAACCCAAGATTAAACCCACAAGGAAGAACCCCTTTCCTCAAATCCAATCCAAATGCAAAACTCCACAACAATGGTGAGGCCCCAAAATTCCCGATTGCTGCTCCGATTTTCTAGATGTTCTTGGCTTCTACGCGTAGCCCTCGTCGAGTAGATAAAATTCTCCAAGGAACCACTATCAAGTTCACACTCTAACTCTCTAGATCTAAACTCACAAATTTGGCTCAAACCTAGAGAGAGAAAGGGTAAGAAGAAGAAGATAACATATGCCAAAAAAATTGGCATTCAATCTGTTTTATGGTCAAAAAAATATAGAAAATGACCTAAATGCCTCCTTGGTGTCGTTGGTGTTTTTGTTTGGCCCAAGCACAAACCCAAAAAATTCAACATTGGGTCTAATTAATTTGGCCCTCTCTTACACACCCAACTTCAATCCAAAATAAAAAAAAAAAATTCAACCTTCATTTTATAACATGGAAGTTTTTCCTATTATCATATATACAGCACATACATACATCCATATATACCTTGACATCACACTTGCATCTTATTACGTCAATAAAAAAGAGGCAAGGAAAATTTGTGAACACCTTACACAAATGCCTGGTCTTGCCTTGTTTCTCCGCATATTGGGAGGAAAAATGACCTCATCCGCAAGTGTGACTCTGACTACATGTAAAACGTGGCTACTAAAAATCAAAAGGGGCGGCGAAAGTGTTAGGGCTCCAATTACGTTAAGTCTCTAATTACCAACACTTAGTAAAACTTTACGGGGTTCGAAGTCTTCAAAGGTCTAGGGTTTTGGCAAAACAAATTCAATCCTTGAACTTACAAGGGCTTGGCAATTGAGAGGGAAAGTCGTTGTTCTTCTTCTTGATAGGGTATGTTTCACAAAATTTTGTGTGTTTATGAGTCTTCAACTTCGATTCCTAAGAAGACAACTTTGTTTAGTGCGTCTGTTTCACTTTTTTTCCAATTTTTAGTTATCGTTAAAACGATGATTGTTGTCTTGCTTCATTAACTCTTCGCAAAAGTGATTGTTCCCAGTCATTGGGTTGGTGTTTGGTCTTGCTATGAATTTATCATCCCTGGTCACTTACCATTAAATGCGTCATGGTGTATTAGGGTCACTCAACGGGTTTACCCTGGGAAGTTGTTACATCCCGAATTGCAGTCACATTACTATTTTTAAAGTTGTTTAAATTATAAATATTTGGGAGCAATTTATCAAATCTATAATATACAAAAAAAAATTCAAAGATTTTGACACCATTTTAGATTTTTTCAAGATTTGACATGGGTTGGGTAGGAAAACAAAAAACATCGACGTAGTTTCAGACTTAAAAAATGTTTATTTTTTATTTTTTGGGTTTTTTGAGTTTTATTTCCTCTTTTGTTGATAGGGAGGAGCCTGGAAAGGGTAATCAGCAAATGATATTATTGTTTTGATAACTCGCGTATCCGGCTAAACGAGAGATTAATTGTGTGATCAATCACTTTGTCCACTACGGGGAAAACAATTAAAGTCAAGAAAAAAATCTCGTATAGACTGATGAATTCAAGAATTGATAGAACCTTAAAGGTTTCAAACCAAAGATTTGGAAAAAAAACAGACCGCCAATTCCAAAGACTAGACCTCAGACTAACCCCTGAGGTTATCACCTAATATTTTGTTACACCCTCTTCACAATAGTTTTCCAAAGTCTTATAAGATTGTGTATGCATTAAAGATTTGGAGAAATACGTAAAGGAGAAACTTTACGGTTTTAGAGTTTGAACTGAGAAAAAAATTTAATTTTCAAAATAAATAATTTAAATTAACTTGAGTATGTGAATTTCACATGACCAAATGAATTCGAATAATTTATTTTGAATTTTGAAAATATTTCTTAGTCTAAATTATGAGGATCGTAACGTGCCAGATAGGTAAAGGAAATGAAAAAAAATTAATGAATTCAATGGTTATTATTTTTTTCGCTCTTTGCCTTCCAAAAATCCTCCTCTTAAACCTATTACCACAAATGCAAACCCAAAGAAAATGGGTTTTGCTTGGAAAGCGTATATACTATTCATTTCTACTAAAAAATTTGCCAACAGAACCAAAAATGAGAAAGGGGAAAA
>CM018892.1:6642392-6649892 GCA_009663005.1 Actinidia chinensis
ATTCAACGTAAAACTTCCATAAGGCCCTGTTTGGCTGAGCGAAAGGGTGGTAAACCCTCCTAAGGTGCGTTGGCTGCCCGGCAGGTACCATTCGAAAAGGTTGCCGAATATTTCTATAAATAGAATATTTTCCCTTTTGATTATTTAGTATTAAGTTAGAAAAAAAGGAATAAAAATTCCAAATTATTCTTCTATTCTTCTCTCTCTGCTCTCTCCGACGAAGTGTGTTCTTCCAGATTCCGGCGAGTCTCCCAATGCAAATTCCGACGACGAAATTTTTGATTGATTTTTCAAGGCGGACTGTACCAGAAAACACCTTTCTTTCATCGGATTCAGCAACTTTCAGATTTTCTATCCAGGTTTCGGTTAATTAATTCATTTGATTTACCGAATTTATTCGTTTATTGTGGGTGGAAAATTTCTGGAAAAAAATCTTCTACTTTATTTATGTTTACTGTATGAATTTATGTATTATTAGGAAAATCTTACAGTTAGGGAACATATTTTTCTGTTTAGGAAAAAAATATTGTAATCCATAATCATAGCCATGATTGATTTTCAGAAATTATGTGAGTTTCGTATAAATTTAAAGGTCATATTCTGTATTGGAATTTGACATAATTCTGATTTGATTGATGGATTTCATATCATATTCAATTGTACATGGAGAGAGTAGAATAAAAGTTACATCCGTTGGACTGAATATTGTAGTGCAAATTATCAGGGTCGTGATCATTTTATCTGGGGAGGGATAGCCGCCGGTTTAGACCCGATGAGCAACCGGGTGTGGGGGACGAATCTGTCTTAAGGAAAGAGTGTTTGAATACTCGACTTGATCCATAATAATTTTTTTCTTCATGTTATTGAAATTAAAATTGGTAAAATTATACACAGAATATTGAATATAAAATTGTTTATTCACATGATTATTGACGCCTTGTTAAAGCCATTGTTTCGATAATAAATTACCCAACAAACTTAAGACAGATTTCTTGTGTGTTAATATTTATGATACTTGCTATGGTATAAATCATGTGAAACTCGCAGATGTATTACATGTGTACAATTATTAAAAAGTCATATTTTTAGGGTAGATTTGAGTTAAAATTGTTTACTCAAATTTCATGTGAAAAAACGTATAGTTTTAAAGACGACTAAGAATGATAATTATCTAGTGATGGATAAAATAAAAATCTGGGAAAATATGCAATTGATATTATAAAACAAATTTGTTAGTTTTTAATTAAAATTGCATATAGAAGAAAATGATTTAGAAATGCATAGATAATGCAATAAATTATGGAAACATTTATTTTTTGATCTTTATGTGAATCTTAAAGGATTATCAAAATATTGGTGGAATAAAAATTTTGTACATTGTAAAGCATGATAAAATTGGGGGATAAATACATTTTTATTTTTTAAATGTATTTTTTGTGCTAACATGTTAATTATTCTTGCCTTGCTTATATATTTTGTTAAAAAGTATGAATGGGTAAACTTTGGAAAATGGTAATTGCGTAAAAAACAATAGATTAATGAATTGTAATTTCTTTTTAGCAATTAAAATAGGATTCTTTAGTGATTTTTTAATCATAAGAAATGAGAATATGTTAGCAAATTTATTGCTAGGATTTTAATTTCATTTTAGAAATTAAATTGTTGTTTATTTAAAATTTTAACTTTTTAAGGAATATGGGAAATATGATATTGTGTGTGATAACAAAATTTACTTGCTAGAGTTTTAATTGCTAGTAAGAAACCTCTAAATTTGGTTATTCTATGCGTTTTTTTTTTAGTTTTTAATATAAGAATATTTTATGTGTTACAGCTACTTGAGGAATATATGGGACACTGGGAAGAAGTGGTGTCAGGAATTGGGTTTGCTGATCGGATGAAAGTCCAAAAATCCTGCACCAGAACCATTAGGTCTCCTACAGTAATACACATAGTTATCATGTTAACGGTCCAAATGATGTCTGTTCCGTCAAGGCTACTATTGCAAGTTAGAGGATAGTTCCAAGGTCTGTGATTGGAATTAACGAAGCAGGAGCCACTAGTTGATATCGAAAACTACTTTGGGAAGATTCAAACGTACTGCTCGCAAGAGTGGGTCCCATGTCCCGCTTATTTATTTTAAGAAGTGTTGACTAGCAAGCACAAACCTGAAGTTCTCATGAGGTGAACTCTCTTTATAAACAAAAACTCTTGAGCAAGCGCGGAAAAAGAATTCTTGATCCCGAGAAGTTAGGAGTGATGAGAGGAATTTCGTCTGGAGAATCATATTCTGATCTGTAATTAGTTCTTGTTAGTTATGTGGAACTATGTAGTTACAACTTTGAAACTTTTAGTGACATTATGTCGTTTTGGTTATATATGATGGATCTATGATGGAAATGATATATTTAATGTTAATTATATTTAATAGGTTTGTTTGAAATATAATAATTATAAGGACGCTGCAAATATAACTTATATAATTCATTTAATTTTATTTTGGGATACTAGTGGAAAAAGTATATTTAAGTCATTAACACATAAGGAATAATTCAAATGGGGTTTTGGTGTTGGGAATGATGGTAATTAATAATATAGTGATGATGTTACTTTACTATTTTAACATTCAGATTCACTTGTTTTAAATACTAATAGAATTAGTACTATGAATAGTGAAAAAGAATCTCTTAATTGATATAAGGCTAGGTAATTTACTTTGAAATATTATGAATAATTCAGAAAATGTCGGGGGGCAGTTTGAATTTATATAAATTCTTCGTTCTTATTAAAAAGAAAGAAATAATATTTTTTTATTTTTTATTTCTTTTATAAGTAATAAAATTAAACCATTATGATTTTTTTTATTTCTAAAGATGCTTCATTAGTACTTATCACAAAATATGGTGTTAAATGCTGACAGAATTTGGATCAAAGTATCTTTAATCTAAAATTATGAGAATATTTAATCATTGATTTTTGGAAAAATTAAAACATAGTTGCTGGATTAAATGCCGTGGTGATGGATAATTCCATCTAAAAGTCTAGAATCATTCGTAGATATCTGAATAAGTATTTCTTTGAATCCTAAGAGGAGTGATATTCTCATTATAACTTATTATGAATAAGCAAGGAGACCCAGATTTAATCTTATGAGATGGAAAGGAAGAAATGTTTAGGTTAGATGTATAAAGAAAAAAGAGTAATTGATTTGATTACTTCTAATTTCTCAAGTAGTTAGAAAAGGAAATAGACAGTCTCACACTGGAGTAAAGAATGTAAAAGAATTCCCTAAATTTAACCACAAAAATAGTTTACATAAAGGTAAATATTGGGTTCATAAATGATCTGACTAATTGGCTAAGAGAGGGAGCACGGATTATCCAAAATGGATAAGAGAGTAACATGATGATGAGATATTAATATAATGGTTGCAACAAGTGATATGAATCACACAAGTAGTAAAAAGGTAAACTATCTTGATTGTGAATAAAATATTATTCACAACCCAGGGTTTAATCACTGGAAGGCTGATAGTTGTGTGCTACACATGTGAGCAATGATCCCATAACATCCAGATGTATAAAATATGGTATATTAAAAAATTGAATTTTGGATAAGAAGAAATAAGTCTATAAAGGGAAAGTTCTAATTGGATTGCTTTAATTTTTTAGTAAAATTTTGGGGCAATGCGTATATAGCCAAGATTCTGTGACGGAATCAAAAGTTAAGAAAGAAAGTAGGGACAAGACTTGCGATATTGCTAAGAACCATCAGTTCTAGCAAATATGTGGAGACGAGAATTGTATTACATGACCAGACAAAAAAACAGATGACTAACATGTCTGTTAACTTAAAGTCATTAAGTTGCAAGAAATTTATATTCTGGGATTAAATGAGTAAATTAATAATCAAGGATATTGGAAAGATCTCTTACTCAAGCCTGGTAAGAGATTAAATTTATTCTCGAGAGGGAATTATGCTTGAAAAGCCTACTATATTAAAGTTACCTAATGGCCAAAACTCAAAACTAGTTTGACTGAAGATCCCAAAGATCTAGATTTCAATGGGACAAACCGAATTAAGGTTGACTGGAGTATAAATCACTGGGGGGGGGGAACTTTGTAGTCCATCGTTCAATTCTATGATGAAATATGTGCTTTACCTGAAAATATTAGGAAAGCTATCGCCTTGATTAATATAGAACGAGTATGGCAGGATACTCATATAAGAAGATTATGCTTGTTAATGATTCTTATACTTGAATACCAAGTCGAGTCTGATATTCTATAAGAACATCACCTATATGAGTGGGGGAAGGGGCCCGGCTTTCTGTGGATGTAAAGGCTTAAATTTCTCTAAAACGCACTCATGAAGACCAAGGTGGATTCAGGCCAAAACAGAAACACGACCGGGGAGGATGCAAACTTTTGATAGGAAGAGAAACTATGTGAATACTATTGATTCGGAGTTATATAAAACGGAGAGAAAGACCAGTTCAAGACATCATGTTCACTGGTCAGCCCAATAAAAACGATAGTATTTCTATAAAGGAAGGTTCAAAGCCAAAAGCTACCTTCCCTGAATGGGAGGAAAGGGGAAGAGAGAAGAGAGAGTGGAAAATGGTGACGATGTAACATTTATGTGAGCACATCTATTGTGCATTACTTACCCCGTCCAGGCAAATCTCATTCATGTTTGGGGATTGTTGAGAAAAATATGATAAAATAAAAAATCCCCCCCCAACTTTGAGCCAAAATTAAAATAGGGACCAACATGCCTTTTTTAGGGGTCCAAGTGCTTTGTGTTCTCATCCATGAGGAGCCTGAAAAACAGTATTTATTTTCTCAAATCTATGGAGGTTTGAATGAGAATAATGGCCTTGTTCAAAAAAGGACCCCCCCCCCCCGGCGGGGGGTACCATGGTTGGGATTTTGGTGAAACCAAAGGTATCCCCACATTGATTTTTATGCGAAAAAGAAAAAAGTAAATGGGCTTATCCAAGGCCTAAGTTTAGTCAAGGGTTTGGGTACCAAGGGGGGCGGCACCCAACTTTGTGAAAGGGGAAGGACTATGTAACCTATGGTTTGCCCAAGAGAAGAAAAAAACGAGGACGAACCACGAACGCAGAAGCGAAGGCAAGGAGAGGGGAGGGGCAGCCGGCAGACGGGCGCCCAAGGTTGTTGTGAACTGGGGGAGGGGTGGTGAGTCGTGTATGCTGTTGTGAATAATAATATTAACAAATTGGGGAGTTCTTTTTTAATAATTATTTGTTGTTTTAAATTTAGAAAAAATTCAAAGTTCCAACGTAATACCTTCCATTAAGGCCTTGTTTGGCTGGAGGGTTGAACCCCTCCTAAGGCATCGTTTGGCTGGTGGTGAACCATTTGAATGGGTGTCAAATTTTCCTAAGGGTGCGTTTTGGCTGGACCATTCGAAAAGGTGCGAAATTTCTATAAGAAAATAGAAATATTTTCCCTTTGATTTAGTTAAGTTAGAAAAAAAGGAATAAAAAATTCCAAAATTCTTCTACTTCTCTTCTCTTCCGACGAAGTTGCTGTCCAGATTCGGCGAGTGTCTTCGACCATCAAATTTCGACCAAAATTTCGGGATTGGATTTTTTCAACGACAGTACCAGAAACCATTTCTGTTCATCGGATTCAGGATTCAGAAACCTGTTCTAGATTTTATCTTCTAGGTTTCAGGTTAATTAATTCATTTGATTACCGAATTTAATTCTGTTTATATTGTGGGTGGATGGAAAATTTATGGGAAAAAATTCTTCTACTTTATTTATGTGATTACTGTATGAATTTGTGATGAAATCTACAGTTCGGGAGACATATTGCTGTTAGAAAGAAAATATGTCATCATAATCATGCCATATGATTTATCAGAATATGTGAGTTTATGTATAGAATTTAAAGTATAATTCTGTAGGAATTGACTAAATTCTTATTTGATTTATGATTTCATATATATTCATATTGTACATGGAGAGAGGTAGAATTAAAGTTTTACATACGTTGGCCGAAATTGTAGTGCAAACTATCAGTGTCGTGATCATTTTATCTTGGGAATAGATAGACGCCCGTTAGACCCAGTATGAGACACCTGTGTGGGGGACGAATCGTCTTAAGGAAAGAGTGTTGGACCACTCGGACTTGATCAATAATATTTTCTTCATGTTTTGATAATTAAAGTGGGTACATAAATTGTACACATAATATTGAATATAATTATTTATTAACATGATTATTTACACCTTGTAAAGCAGTTTCGATAATAAATACCCCAACAAATATAACCAAACTCCACTGTACAAACTTATAAGATATTTTAACCAAACAAAAAAATAATTGTGCAAATGAAGAAATGCCCGAATAATCACTTTACAAAAAACTTTCATCAGAAATAAAACTAACCACCAAACTACAATTTAATCAACTCTACGTCCATGAAGCCAGTGTGTTACAATGTTAATCGTTGTTGTCATAGTACGATAGCAGATGAAAAAAAAGTGTAATTATTATCTAAAAATACTTCAGCCTCCCGTTAAAGTCATGACCTGAAAAAAATTAATAATAATAAGCTCAAGTAAAAACTTATTTAAGTAATAATGAAATATTACAAACCTGAGAGTTTGTTGATCATCTGATGCTTATAAGATGCGGTGTCGATGGACGAATTGGCTAAATGATTCAATACCCTAAGAGATTACAAAAAGTTGTTAGAATACATGACAAGTAAACATAGGTCTACCAAATTAAACATAAACCATGAAAAGTTTTTACCTCACCTAGAGGGTTGATTAGGGAAAATTTTTTCCTCTTTGTAGTCTTCTCATTCCACAGATTCAATCTTTGCCCTTTCCTTAATAGGTACCCTTCTTTTTTCTTTAGCCATTTGACTTGTTTATATTGATGATATTATGCTCCAATTCATTGGCATCCCACGACAACTAATCCTATTTGTTCCCAAAATCATATTTCCCACTTTAGTACACATATGTTCCCACCATTTCTTCCACATGAGAGATATACCTCTTAAGTTCACATGACTGAGTGTGCACTAACTTTACCATTGAGGGACAAATGATCTAAAACGTGATGTTTTAACAATTTAGGATCATTCTCAACCACGGTGGTTTGGTCTTTGGTCCTTCCCCCAGACTTTTCAAAATACTTTTTCAAGCCACCAACATCCTAGTACAAACTTTCAGGAAATTTTTCATATGCCTCATTCTATCAAGTCCTTAATAGCAGACCGACATAAAATTCAAAATTATTCGAATTTACGAACAGTACAATGAAAACCTTTGATGAAAAGATGTTATTCTCCAAGCGTCTACCTGTCAACGACTACCAACCACACATACTCCACATTCATTTCCATGGAAGGTAATTACCATATTGAAATTGTCCTTCTACCACGTGGCATGCTTCCCTTACAACAAAGGAGTGCCACCTCATCATGGAAAAGTAAAGATAGGAGGAGTGTATAAAG
>CM018892.1:6654892-6657392 GCA_009663005.1 Actinidia chinensis
AGTAAAACACACGTAGAAAAAATCTAAGCACTCTACCATCCCTTTTATAGACCAAGGGAAGGAGCTGGTTGACTCCTAACAGAATACTAATCATATCCTAATCTAATCGGAAAACAAAAGGCTAAAGATCTCAAAAAAAATTCTAAAAATCGAGGGAGTTTCACAGTCACATGGATACTCCATATGAACTTCAATCGAGCTGGGCTGGCTACTGGACTGGATATCGAAGTGGGCGGGGACTCATCCAGTAGGCTGGACTCAACAATTCCCCTCCAGCCCAATGGAGGGTAATCCAAGTCTTCAAGTTGTCCTACTGACAGCTTCTTGATCCAGCTCCCCCATAAGACTGCAAGACAGCATCCGAAGATACCTTAGGCCTCTCAACGGGCTACTCACTTCCCAACGAATTGTATGCACATCCACACTTGAAGTTGCATGCACCTTCTCACCAGGTTGCCCTGCACCCCCCAGGGGTGCGCCCGCAAAGTACGTCACTTTGCGAGTTGCGGACTCCATTCTCTTCCCTTATGCACACAATTGGAGAGATCACCGCCACTGATCAAACGAGAGCAAAAGAGAGTCGCTCGGCGTCGCCGCACCTCGCTGTATACCAGCTTCTCTATGGACTCCGCACTGTTGCACGACTCGTGTCTGCAAGACTCAAACATTATTCCCAAAGTATCTCCCTGCGCGTGTACTACTCCGAATCTCCATGGTGGTACATTACGGATCCCCCAAGTACCCCTGCGCTGGCTTTTGCACACCTCTGTGCTGCAAGGTTTGGCCTTCCCTGTCCATTCTACTTGTAATACCACGGGAATAATGTCGGTTAGTAGCTCCCCCTGTATGGACACTCCCCTCCAATCGGTATAACCCTCCAGTCTTCTTTCCCTACAGCATCTCCTTATTTCCCTTGGAAATCATAAGAGTTCCTACACTAACGTCAAAGGTGCATCCATTTGAATCTAGCATCCAATAGAAATCAAATTTTTTCGTAAATTAGGAACATGGCCTTACCAGTCACGTCAAGACCTTCCCATCTGCATGGGAAACTGGACTGACCCTCTGCCAATAACCTCGGCTAGACGTGTTATTCGCCATCCATAACGTCCCTCGCATGGTGCATATGTAGAGAAATTTTCTATTCTCGCCAAGTGGTAAGCACCGCCTGAATTAATTACACAATCTGACTGTCCATCTTCCGATGCTGCATGAGAACATCAATCTCATCCTCATCCTCAGCCATCACTGTGTTGCTCTGTATCTGAAAATGATCTTGTGTGCTTTATCCTTTGGACAATCCCTCTTGATATGCCCTCTTAGGTCGCAATAAAAGCAACTAATAGTGGAACTCTTGCTGTGACCTCCACCATCCTTTTCTAGTACCACGTGTGATGACCTCTTCCTTGACATCAGCCTCTTTTCCTGCTTCCCTCTGAGACTAGGCCTGCGACTCACTCTGAATCTGTCGAACCCATTCTCTCTCCTACGAGCCTCTTCAGAAAACAGGGCATCCATGAACATACTCGTAGTCAACTTCCCATTCGGCGCTGAATTGATGAGAGAAACCACAAATGGCTCATAACTTCTCTGGCAAGGAACTCAGAAGCAATAAGGCTGCATTTCGTCGTCAACTGTAGGCACAACTGTGGTCAACTGATTGACCAAATTTTGGAACTCAACCGTGTGTTCCGCCACTGTAGTCTCTCTCTGAAGCTCAAATTCACAAGCCTCATCATTAATAAGGTTGTTCCGAGATTCTCTTCGCCTGATACATCTCCTCCAACTGATCCAAATAATAGCACTGTCTCCTGTGCTACATGATGGAACACCTCGGTTCAAATGCACTGTCTGATTAGCCCAATCGTCTTCCTGTCATCTTTCTCCATTCATCATCTTCACGTCGCTAAAGGTTTTTCTCCTGATTCTCCCAAAGGGTCGTGCAAATCCTTGCAAAATAGAATGTCCTCCATCCTAGGTTTCTATATGGATACTTTGTTGCTGAAAAGACGATCACCGAACCCAAATTATGCTCCGCCATCTACTCTCCCAAATAGAAGCAAAATCTCCAAAAATCAACCCCGCGAATGAATTCGGAATGCCGAGCACATCATAAACGGCTAAACTATTCAAAATCTAGAAACTGCTGGGAACCAAAACTATCAAAAATCAAAAAGTTTTGATAGGCCAAATCGACCAAAATTAAAAGTTTTGGGGCCAAATTGACAAAATCAAAAAAGTTCTGGTACCAAATAAAATATTCAAATTTTTTATGACTAAACTATAATTAACAAAAACTCTAGAGACCATCGCAATTAACAGAAACTCTAGGGACCAAACTGTAATTACACCCTCAAAAATTAAGGGGCTACAATGTATTTACCGGTCAAAGTCATGTCAACATGTCAAATTTTAATGCTGATGGGCGCTGGTGGCCACGCTTGGGCACTGAGCTCTTTCCACCTGGCGCCGACTGCTCTTACCCGCACGTGAGAGCGCG
>CM018892.1:6659892-6667392 GCA_009663005.1 Actinidia chinensis
GGAAACATTAATTGGGAGGATTGCTATCTGGAGAGTATCCCGTTAATTGTCGGTGCCCTCTAGAGAAAATCTCGCGAAGGGCATATAGATGGAATCTGGTGAGATCGCTCAAGCCCAAGTATTCTACCTCGCCCAAGGGCGAGGAAGGACAACACTTTGGCTCTTTGTCCATGCTGAACGTTGACTCGTTTTTACCTCATCAGAGGGACGTAGATAATCAACCTTCGAGGAGATCATGGCGCATATCTGTGATGGTGCTAGGGCGACGTACTTGCCTAGTCGTGGAGGATTTATCCCACATCAGTAGCCCCCTACTCGAAATTCGAGAGAATTGAGGATTGACGAGTAATGGTTACAATGTTGGTGTCATCTCTCAAACAGCGCACGTGTCTCTACAACTAACACGTGGAGCTAGATCATTGATTGTTGAAAGCGGCGGCAGAATGGCCAGTCAGTTTTTAAATGATGTCTTCGTCGGAAACACGGAGTGTGATAATACCACAGGCCTTAGGCGGCGCATTAATGCAGCCTGTTGCAGAAGACGCAATTATTACCTCGGAGACGGAATGACGCCTGATAGTAATCATTGCATTGAGTAGATCTAACCTCAGTGTCCCTATATATATGGGGTCCCCCTCTTCACTGGTACTTTTCTGATATTGTTGTCCAAGCTATTGCTCTTGCATTTATTTCCTCCTCCTCGCCCTACTCGTGATCACTTAGCGTCTTCTACTTTCAGTAGTACTCTCTCCCGCCTTATAGTTATCCGTTCTCGTAGTTTTATGTCCCGTAATTCCCGACGTACTAATCGGCAACCTAGATTCGTTATTCTTTTCGGTGGATATCCGACCATTATGGGGAGAAGGCTCCCCTTCTATGGCTGACGAGAAATCAATCGACGTCGTCGCCATGGAGGGTTCACTTGAGGAGATTCCTTTGATCGTCTTGCATCCCTCCAATAGAGGAAAAAACTAATATCATGACCTTAGAGGAGCTAACGCTATTAGGGAATACTATTCTTTTCCTCCGGGGGCAAGATAAGCTTTCCGACGAAGGGGAGACCATTATTCTACCCGTCCAGGCGAGGTAGCTTTTTACGAGGCCGCTTTCCCCTCCGGCCTTCGTTTCCTCTCACTCCACCATTAGCTATTCTTTCAATTCTACAATCCTGCCCAGCCCAGCTCGTTCTCAACGCGGGAGAAGCATTGCTTGCTCCTATGTCGTTATGGCGGTCATACAAATACAACATCTCTCTTTCCAAGTTTAAGAACTGTTTAGTCAAATAGTAATCCTAAAACCAGATCAAGGCTGGCTATAAGACTTCAAGGCGAGGACAAGAATGTTCTGCTCGGAGGATACCCCAGTACTGTTTAAGGGGTGGAAGAGCAGTTCTTCTAAGTCTCCGTCGAATGAATGGAGGATTCTCGAAGGAACGTCTGGGATGGCGCCCCAAAAGTTGCCGAGTACCGTGGGGAATTCCAGGTTGAATCGCTCTTCTCTTCTACCCTATTTTCGTACTTTTGAAATGCTCGGGTGGGCTAATGTTATTATTATTTACAGATAGCACTGCAATAATCCACCTTAACTTACGGCGGACGAAACCGAAAGTTTTGAACGAGATTTTCGGGCGGTCGAGAAGTCACGAGTTTTTCATACCCCTGCTGTTGGACTCAAAAATCGTCTCACCAAGATTGTCTCCCCTGGTTCTAGGGCGTCGAGGACGGCGGGCGATAATATTCGAGCAGAGAAGCTCCAAGCTCCTCGAAGACGTGGGTGAGTCCCCAATCCCCATGAACAAGCTCGGCAAGAAAGCTATTCCGAGCTGATTCAATTGAGGGTATAGGATCTATTCTAACAAAACTGAGGGAGGAGTTGTTACCTCACATTCCTGGAGATGACCTTTTGAGCGTGGTCAGGGGGAAAGTCTAAATCCTTATTAGATCGTTTTCGAATGCTACGAGCTTGAAATTCCTGTCGAGAATCTTGTTCGGATTCGAGCTAACCGTCGCATTGATCGCGATGGTATTGTCTGTCTTTTTTCTAGGCGATGATTTATTTTTTATCTGATTTCGTTGTTGTGGTGCAGAGTGCGAGAGGTTAGCTTTAAGAAGATGGCGAGAAGCTCGGGAAAGGGCAGCGGGTACGAGCTGGAGGACCCATTCTGGCAAAGGGAGTAGTAATTGGCGAGAAGAAGGCAGAGAGAGCAGCAATAGGTTGCCCAGCAAAAAGGGGAAGGCCAATGTTTACGGTTCGAAGGGAAAAGAAAAGGAGTTGACTGTCGGCCTGAGGGCAGAAGAAGGCGACCTCGTCAGGCAAAAAAACCCCGACCACTCTAGCCACCGCATTCTCCTCGTCCTGGGAAGGTTCCTCGGCTAATCTCGGCACTATCTTGGGCCCCCGGCTCTATTCTATATTGGGCAGCCCGTCAGTGGCCGAGGAAGTATGCTGGCGGGGGGTGATTGCCCCCAACCGACAAGGAGAAGGGGAGAAGCTCACCTTGGATCAAATGGCGACGAAAACTCTTACGTGATCAGTCAGGTATTTTGGGGAGCTTTTCATGGTTCTATCGACTTTATTTGCTATAGATGGGTAAAAAATATTTACTTTCTTATAGCAGGCGTTGCGTGCTCGGTTCGTCTTTGCTGTCCGTAGTAGGGGAGGCTGGGGAGCAGGCATCTTTTCAAGAGGGGAGCTGCTCCATGGAAACGGGGTGCTCGCCTCCATAGGTGATGCGACTTGGAACATAATTGGCAGAGTCCCGGTGTGCTTGTGAGCAGCAGCCAAAGATGAGCTTGCCAAGCCGAAGAGCGACGAGATTCGTTGTCCGAACAAGTTAGATGAGGTCGGGAGTGTTGAAACGAGCTGAGGGAAGCTTTGAATAAGCCAAGGAATTTTCCGTGGAGGAGTTAAAGTCTCGTCGAAGTAATGGTGGCCAGTTGAAGATTCGCTCCAAATACTTTGGCGAGGGGTTTAACTTCTGCAAGGTACAACTTCGCCGTATCATAACGACCTTGCTATCGACCTTGATGAAGGCACTGTTTGTGGGCGATCAGATCTGTGGCGGAGCAAGACGAGGCCGATGGGGAGAAGAAAAAGGAAAAAACGGGCGGGAATGAGGGCGGGGTAATGAAGAAATACCCCGCAGGTTGTAAATTTTTTTTTTTATGAGTGTAAGTTTTATTCATGTGAATGACAAAAATCTTTGCTCCCCGTTTTTGCTATATTGTTTGTGTTAATGGTGATCAGAGTCGGTTTGAGTGAAATCTCAAAACTGAAACAATATTAGCGACTCAATAATGGAGATCAAGATTCTTGCCATTTTGTTTTGAATGGTGATCTCATATTGGCGACATCAATAGCGGCGGATCAAGATGTCTTCCGTATAATGGATTGGGTGACTTAATATTGGACGACCATCAACTTTTGTACTATAAACGACGAGATAAATCATAGGCGAAGCGCAACAATTTCCAATATAAAATCACAAATCATAAAATTATTGGGGCGTGAATAGAGCGTTCAGGGTTGTCATTTTATTGATAGTATTTCTTCAAATGTCGGCATTCCATGGATGTAAAAGTGCTTTTTCGTTTGGGTCTTCTAACCAGTAGTCCCTGGTTTGGAGACATTGAGACTTTGTAAGGACCTTCCTAACGTTGGGCCGAGCTTCCCCGTATTGGTTCTTTAGTTGACCGGGTTACCCCCGCAAGAACCAGTCGCCAGGAAGGAACGATCGAAGTCCTTAAGTTCGGCATACCTATTTCTACCGATATGACCGATTAGTACCGAATACCAGGAGTATGGAGTTTCGCCTGTATGAATCCGGCTAGTATTAGTTGATAAGCCCAAATTGCTTGGCATCTTTCCGGCCCATTCCGCTTTTCGACCTATCGACCTCGCCTTCAAATGTCCTGAGGATGGTCGATTGGTTACTTCAACTGCCCATTAGCCTGAGGATGACCGGGTGCGGAAAATGATGGGAGATGGCGAATCCGAGCAGAATAACTTAACTTGTCCGTTGTCTAACTGGGCCTTGCTGTCCGGATGATAACCTTGTGGATTCCGAATCTGCAAACAAGGTGCTTCCATACGAAATCCCGGGTATTCCTTCTCTGTAATCTTGGCGGGAGGTTGAGCTTCTAACCATTTGTAAAGTAGTCTAGGGCGACGATCAAAACTTTTTTTTGTCAAGGAGCTCGTGTAGGGACCAGTATGTTACTCCCCACTGTGCGATGGCCAAGGGCTTGACATCGTACATCTAATGTGGGGGAGACGGCTGACGTGGGCAAACCTTGACACTTGTCGTCATCTCCTTATCTACTAGCCGCATCTCGTTCTATGTCGCCAAAATATCCTTGGCGAATAGTTTTCCTCGCAATGACTTGCTCCGGAGTGATTCCCGTAAGATGCCCTCGTGTATTTCCTTGTATAACTTGCTGCTTCTTCTTGGTCCGGAGAACCTTTCACGTGGTCCAGAAAAGACCTTTGTTAGTCTTCCTTCGAACATGCAAATCTTGCGGATTTGTACTTGAGACGCGAGCTTGGATCTTATCTTTTGGCAGGATCCCTCTCTGGAGAAGGCCATAATCTCGGCATCCACGTCCGGACTTTCTCTGTTTGTGAGGTTTGATTGGCGACCCCATGCCTTGGCTAGCTAGAAATTCCATAGGTATGTACCTTTTGAAATAAACTCAAACTTGATTCCAGATTAGCTAGGCTCTCCTTTTTATTACCTTCTCGGGAATTTGTGGATTTTAAACTTCTTGATCTTTGCGAATTGCAGCCTGTTACCTCGCCCAATAATCCATCATTCTTGCGTCCTTGGCGAGGTTCCCCTTGGATTAGTTTACCCCAGTTGTGAGTCATTGAAGATTTCCCAAGATTGTGCCCCTAACTCCACTGCTATTCTTAGTCCGGCGAGGAGGCTTCGTACTCGGCTTCATTGTTAGTGGCTTTAACTCATTCTTTTTGACGTACTCCATTTGCTCGTCTGATGGAGTGTTTGTATGACGAGTCCCTGTCACTACGCCGTGCGGTTAGAAGAGCCATCGACGAATAATACCCAGTGGGTCGGTTCTTTTTTCTGAGGTTGTTCTTTTAGGAATTTCTATTTCAGGAGGAGCTGTTTCTGGTTTGTGAGTGTCTTCATGGGTGGATTGAACAATGAAATCACCATGGTCTGGCCTTTTATTGCCATCCTCGCCTGTACTCAATGTGGAACTCCTAGCTCGATAGACCATTTAAGGAGTCGACATGATGTGGTCCCCTGTCGTGCGAATATGCCTTTAGTGTTTGGTCAGTCAATACTATGATGGGGATGGCTTGAAGTAATGACGAAGTTTTCTGGCGGCGATCATTAGGGCGTAGGCCGCCTTTCGATCCGCAGATATCTTCCTCTGCACCCCTTAAGACCTTGCTAACGTAATATTATTGGTCTTTGGACTGATCTTCTTCTCGGATGACAATTCACTCACCGCGGTAGGCGAGATAGATCAATAGACGTAAAGATCTCGCCGGTGGTTGGGACTGTGATAAAGGCGGAGACCCTAGATACTCTTGTCGCGTTGGAAACGCATTTTCAAATTCCTCATTCCCTGAAACCTGGCTTTTTCTCGATTCGAAAGAATGGGAGGCACTTGTCCCGCAGACCTTGGAGACACATCTGTTGAGGTGCGGCTACTCGCCTAGTTAGCTGCTTACTTCTCGGATATTTCTAGCAAGCTCATCGAGATTAGGGTTTGATCTGATCCGATTAACCTCAATTCCAGCTTGTGACCAGAAATCGCTAAAATTCCCGGATGACACTCCAAAGATGCATTTTGGAGGGATTCAACATCATCCGATTGGAGACTTTTAACACCAGCATTCAGAGATGTAATACTTCCATGGTCTTCCCAATTTGTTCCTTGAACCTCTATTGACTAATCTTTGATACGTCGCCCCAGCGTTCTTTACCCGAACGGCATGACCTTTGTAACAATATACCCCCGCTCTGTGGATAAAAATGTTTCTCATGTCAGGAGGGTACATTTTGATCTGGTGATTCCCGAGAGGCGTCCATAAACTCAGAGCTCGTGAATTGAGGTGGCGTCGACTATTAAGTCGATTTTGGGCAGGAAAACTATCCTTTTGGGCAAGCCTGTTGAGGTCGGTGAAATTGATGCATACTCTCCACTTCCCTCCTTTGGGGGGCGACTACGACATTGGCGAGCCAATCGGATAGTGGCTTCCTCGAAAAACAAAACCGACTTAGCCCTAATGAGCTTTATTTACTTCGTCTTCAATGACTTTCAGCGTTCGGGGGCAATTTCCCTTCGTTTTTGGCTACCTTTGTATAATGGGGGAGCGCCTTTTTATAGACGAGTAAGGTCCGTGTCCAGGGATCACGGCGATATTCTCGGAAGGATAAGTATGTAAATATCTCGGAGATATAGGAGACATAATTGGGAGGATTGCCATCTGGAGAGTATCCTGTAATTGTCGTGCCCTCGAGGAGAAATCTTCTCGCGAATGGCTTATATGATAGGAATCTGGTGGAGATCGATCAAAGCCAAGTATTCTACTCTCCCAAGTGCGAGGAGGGGACAACACTTGGCTCGGTCGAGCTCGTGGAGATAACTTGGCGCGGTTTCAATGCTAAAACGTTGGACTCGTTTTACTCGGTCAAGAGGGATCGGAGATAAGCAACCTTCGGGGAGATCCATGGGCGCCAGATCTGTGATGGTGCTAGGCGACGTACTTGCCTTAGTCGGTGAGAATTTAATCCACATCAGTCCTGTTTTTCATAATTCCTGAGCTTTCACATGGGTGGTTCTTACAATCGGAGAATTTCATTCGACTTGAATTAGGGCATGGTTTTTTGAGTTTGTGATGACCATATCAGGTATAGATACAAAGCACGTTACAAGCACATTTATGCAGCTCATAAATAGAATGGGTTCGTGCCTGAGAACAGCCTTCATCTGTCGTGGAGATCGATTTTAGACACAAGTTAGTGTGAGTGAGATTTCTTACGAGTGTTCTGTGTCTGGATTTGTGCACAACATCTGTGGAGGTAGCTTTTTTCTTCACATTTGTACTAAATGGGATCTGTTCACAATTTTATAGATGAACAGTTTCCATTAGTGTGTGTTTTTTTCCTTCTCAATGCATTATCATCATTAGGATGTAATAATAATTGGGGTGGTTGGAGAAAGAATCACATGCACTGAGTGAGAAATTTATTTCATTTATGAGAATTGCATACATGTTATACTGGTAACTTTCTAGATATATTTTTTTCTTTTTTTGGTCTTTTAGGCCCAATCTTGAATTTGTACCACTTTTTGTTATTAATTCTCTTAAATCAAATCTTGGTTGGTGTTCAACAATGAAAAGGAAAGCAATACATACCAACAAACATAAAACAAAGAGTTGCACAACAAATTGTTCAAAAGTTCTCAATGGGAATACTTCTACATACAAGATGAGGGAGAGTATGATAAAAAGAGACAATTAGCT
>CM018892.1:7254892-7257392 GCA_009663005.1 Actinidia chinensis
AAATTTTTTATTTTAGACACTCAACTTATAGCAAATCCAAGTACCCAATTCCCAGTAATTCTTGGTCATCCATTCCTTATAACATCTGATGCTTTAGTCAATGAAGGAATTAGGTGATAAGATTAGCTTTCATGAACATGACTTGTGAGCTTAATATTTTCACTATAGCTAAGCAAGTGGGAGAGGAAGATGAAATCCATGAGGTCAGTTACATTGATAGTTTGGTGCAAAACTGTATACAGGTCTCACTTCAAACTGACCCATTAGGGTCATGTCTAGTATCTCCAACAGCTTTGGAGTACAGTTTGAGTGAGGAGATTGAGTCCTTATATTCCTTGTTAGAATTGAGTGCGATATGTGAACAAAACAAATGGGAACCAAAGTTTGAAGAGTTGCCCCTAATGAGAATAAAATTTTGCCTTTAATTGTCCGTTTTCCTATATTGGAGTTGAAGCCCCTCCCAACAACCCTGAAATACATTTTCTTAAGAGAAAAGGAAACCTTTTTGGTGGTCATTTCGTTTAGTCTCGATAAGAATCAGGAGGCCGAGCTCTTGGCCATTCTGAAAGCCCATAGGAATTCCATTGGATGAACTGTAGTAGATATAAAGTGTATACACACCATATTTACTTAAAGGATGCTGTCAAACCATCCTGACAACCACAACGGAGACTGAATCCATATATGAAGGATGTGGTCCAGAATGAAGTGTTACAACTTTTAGATGTCGGGATTATTTACCCCACTACAGACAACAAATAGGTAAGTCCAACTCAGGTAGTACTAAAAAAATCTGGTGGAACGGTCATTAAGAATGATGGTGATGAGTTGATACCAACTCGTGTAACCACAGTTTGGAGAGTGTGCATCAATTATAGAAAGCATAATTCATGCACGCGAAAAGACCACTTCCCACTCCCATTTATTGATCAAATCCTAAAAAGAGTGGTAGGTCGCGCATTCTATTATTTACTTAACGGTTATTCACGGTATAATCAAATAGAGATTGCTTTGTAAGATCAAAAGAAAACTATTTTCACCTATCCATTCAGAACGTTTGCTTATCGGTGAATGCCGTTTGGACTATGTAATGCCCATGGTACTTTCTAGAGATGTATGATGGGAATTTTTAGTGACCTAGTAGAAAAGGAGGTGGAGGTGTTCATGAATGATTTTTTTATGTTTGGAGACTTATTTGAGTCATGTCTCCGTAAGCTGTGAGGAGAAAGGGATTGATGTTAAATTGGGGAAAATGCTTTTCATGGGTTCCCATAGCATGGTTATGGGGCATATAGTGTCATCTAAGGGTATTGAGGTAGACAAATAGAAAATAGAATTAATTGCAAATCTATTAACTCCCAAATGTGTCAAAGATATCAGATCATTTTTGGGTCATGCTGTATTCTGCAGAAGGTTCACTAAAGATTTTAGTCTAATCTCTTGGCCATTATGTGCCCAACTCACCAAGGATGCTCCTTTCATTTGGTCCAAGGGTTGTAAGAAAGACTTCAATAAATCAAAGTCTAAATTAATTCACCTCTGATCAGGCAACCCCTAGACTGGAGTCTTTTATTCAAACTCATGTACGACACAAACAACTATGCCATTGGGGCAATTTTAGGGTAGTACAAGAATAAAAAGCCCTATTTAATTTACTACTCAAGCCCGACTCTTAATGATGCACAAATGAATTACACAATTACTGAGAAACAGTTATTGCCTGTTGTATTTGCCTTCATAGAAAAGTTTCGGTCTTATCTAATAGGGTCACCTATAGTGGTTTTCATCGACCACTCTGCGTTAAAGTATCTGATGGCAAAGCAAGATGCCAAGCCACTCCTGATTAGGTAAATCATTCTACTCCAGGAATTTGACCTGACCATCAAGGATAAAAAGGGAGTAGAAAATATAGTGGCAAACCATTAGTCTTGCCTTATGGAGAATGATCTGTTTAACCATGCCCCAATCTCAGATACATGCCCAGATTAGCAACTTTTTGCTCTAACCACATGCCCGTGGTACGCTGACATAGCAAATTATCCTGCCACAGGTCAAGTCTTAAGTCACTGAACTTTTAAAGTGAGGAGAAAATTTTTAGCTGAGGTAAAAAGATTATTTTTTGATGATCCATACCTCTTCAAATATTGTCCTGATCAAATAATGAGATGATGTGTAACAGAGTCAGAATTCTCTAATATCCTCTCATTCTACCATATAGAGGTATGTGGTGACCATTTTTCCACTAAATAGACGGCTTCAAAGATCTTATAGGGTGTTTTTTACTGGCCAACCATGTTTAAGGACTCCTTTGAGTTCTGAAAAATGTGTCATAAGTGCCAACAATTCGCAGTGTGACCAAATGGCATATGATGCCTATGTCCCCCATATTAGTTATATAATTTTCTGATTGTTGGGGAATTGATTTTATGGGTCGATTTTGCCTTCCTTTAACTATCTATACATCTTAGGGGTCATTGATTATGTATCCAAGTGGGTTGAG
>CM018892.1:7269892-7272392 GCA_009663005.1 Actinidia chinensis
GTGCAAGACTTATTCGTCGAGCTACCTGAGCACCGAGTTCATGGTGTCCTAAACATTCATAGATAAGTATGAAGTAAAACAAACGATAAACAAAGGCATGTAGAAGGCAAATTTATGCCAAGGCATGTTCAATACTCGTTTGCCAAGTTACTTGAGCACTGAGCTCAGGGTGTCCTAAACATCCACAAGCAATTTTGCAATACAACAGATTTATACTAAGGCATGCACAAGCTACCTAAGCACTGAGCTCAGGATGTCCTAAGCATTAAAATACAAACGAAAAGCTAAAAGCATAATTATACTAAGGCAAGTAAGGAATGGAATTAAGCTGGGAAAGAAAGATAAATATATACAATTTTGACCACAACTTGTTAAGGAACATATTTACATGGTACAAAAAAGGACAAAATCCCTTACAGAGATGCAAGAAACTTCACAGATTGAGGGGGTTGTCCTGCAAGCCACCCTCAGCTCAGCCAACTTCTTCTTCTTCCACCAGCTCTTTCTTTGCCTGAACTTTAGCCGCCTAAGCCGCGCCCTCAAGAACGAATTTCTCTCCCTTTATAGGTCAGTTGAAATATTCCTCCTCATCAAAGACTGGGAGGAAGATCGATGAGTAGAAAGCGAAGCATGGTCCAAATACACCGTTAGTGGCTTCGTTGTTGCCCATGCAAGATGATCAAGCAGAGTGCTAAACTCCTTGAGACAAGCTAGCCAACCCTCGTGGAAGGCTTTGGCTCGGTCTTTGGTTACATCTCGGACATAGAAGTCCTCGATCCCATTCTAGCTGCGGTTAAAAATCCACTGGTAGATAGGGCCTTGGGTCACCTGCTGGAGCTCAATGACCTCCCCCTATTTATTGGACATCTCTTTGTTAAAGGCAACGAGTTCCTCCCCTTTCTTTTTCACCTTACCCTCTAGAGTGGCGACTCACTTCTTACCTTTCTTTAATTCATTCAAGAGCTTTTCTTGCGCTGGAAGTTTATCACCGACCTCTAGAGGGTTTGTAAAAAGAAACTGTTTAGCCCAAAATTTTTCTAAATGTTCAAAGTATGAAAGCAACAAAGTTATTGAGTTAGAGCATTTACTTGGATATTCTACATCACCTTCAAGCTGCATGCCATCATCCCATCCTCCTTTTATAAATTTGCCTTGTCTTGAGGCAGCATCGCACCTTGCACAATGGCAAGGTAGGGCCCGTGTCATCTTGGGTGATAAGGTGTCTGAGCTCCCCGATAAAGAGCTTAGGGTTCCAGAGTTTGGGAGTAGAAGGTGTGGAGGGGGAGTCAGTGACCGAGATCACGCCAACCAAATAATGCCTCTTCTGAGAAAGGCCCACATCAATGCCCTTCCCCTTGTCCGTTTCTTTTTGTGGTATGACAGGGGTGGCTGGGAGTGAGCTCGCCACCTCTGCAGTAGGAAGGGGGCACATTACATCTCCTAAACGGGCTTCTTTTGGACCTTCAACAACTTTGGAGGTAATTCAAATTTAGAGCTGGAATCCACCTCCTCTCCTTCCATGATGAAGGAATTCTCCATTACTTCCCCTATAACTTCTAGCATCTAGGGGACTATAAGCACCTCGAGGGTATCGTCGTCTGAGCTCAAGACCAAAACGGGTTCGACTTCAGCTAAGTTACCTTATGCAAGCATTTCTTCTTCACCTCCCTTTTCTTCCTCCTCCGCCTCTTCCTCTTCTCCTTCCTTCTTAGCAAGAGTGATAGAAAGTTCAATTCTTGACAAGCAGACCAATTTCAGTTGCTCAATCCTACTTCCTCGTCTAGCTCCCTAGCAAAGTGTGTAGCTCCGACTTTGATATAATCGCTGAGAGTTCGGTCACCGGAGCTCGAAGGTTGAGCCCGTACAACTGGTTCTTACTAGGCTCATATTGTTTCAAGGTTCGTCATCATGGGGCTCATGACTATTATTAACATGATCACAACCTTGCATTCTTCAGATCAAGCCTTGTACTCACTATTGAAATATGCAAAATAGATCAACAAGGATCCAACAGTTAGACTAGGAGAACATATTCAAAAAAATACAAGTATGGTAAAATGATGTATGCATGCCTGAGAGGCAAATGACTTACCGTTATCTATCCTACCATTATTTTAAGGGAAGATCCACATCCCATTATCCCTAGTTCAGAATTCTCAGCTTCTCGAGACCCAAACGAATTCATCCAAATATAAGTTTTTATCTGGGTTCTCGATTACAAGTCTGGTCCATGGTTGTTGGTTATTCCAGAGTTTGAGATAATGATTACCCGTGGATAGATTCGCACCGGGCTCCTATTTTGGTCGCACCACTATGTAGACGTGTAGTAGTTCAGGTGTGAAAAAGCAACCCCTCCCGTCGCATTAGGGTGTCAACTGCGAGCACGACCCTCAGGAAGTTGATTAACTCCTACATGAAGGTAAGACATTCGGATTGAGCCTCTCCATCAGAACGTCATTCAGGATCTTGTGATCCCTCCTAAACTATGCAAGTGTAGAGT
>CM018892.1:7317392-7327001 GCA_009663005.1 Actinidia chinensis
TTCTTAACGTGAAGCTACGTAACATTTAAATTTCAAATCATAAAACATACTGTGAGCATAAAACATTCTCTCTGAAATATGACACATATCGTCGATGGAAATACCGACATAACATACTAGCCGTATTTATAGGGCTATGGGTGGTCTTTAGGCCAGAGATCTCTATCATACCGGTGCGTCTTATTTTCACGTCTCCCACCGTCTGGAGACTATCTGGCTTGATTAACGTCCCGCCAGATAGGACCCGAGTATCACCATGCATACATACTTGAACATACATTGCTTTTCATGTAAAGTCATGCTAGACATTGAATCATCAAAACATATCCATGAGTTTTAGTGATAGCATAACAACATATCGGTACATTTGAAGGATGGCATTCATATTTAAAAATTGTTGATTGCATTGAAAACATAGAAACCTGGTAGATACATAATACATTTGAAAAACATTTTGAAAATACATAGGTTTGTTATAGCATTAGTTACTCACTCTGGGTTCTTGGACTTAGATGCTAACCTGTGTGTACCTACAATTAAGGTAAGGAATTGTCCATAAATAATTATGAATCACTAATTTGTATAAAATGACTTTCACTTAACTTAGATATTCTTATTCTAAGTCCAACTCTTTAGTTCATGTGTCTAAGTTCTCGATATAGATCTATCAAAGAGCCCTATATAACTTGGGGCAACATAAAAGTTCTAGGGAAAATGCCAATTCTGCCTAAAGTGGTTTTTAAGGCGTTCGAACTCTGTTCAGGGCAAAGTCTGGCGTTCGAACGCTTGGCGTTCAGACTCTATCATTGGGCGTTCGAGCTGTTCTTGGGCGTTCGGACGCCACTGGGTTTGACAGTTATGAACAGTAACTGAAAATACAAATTTCTACCAAAAACTCACACAATTAACTCAATCTTTAGGAGGTTCTAGGATACTAATTAAGCTCAGCGACTATAATACTCAATTTCAATTATAAATTTGGACTCTCGCAGCTAGATCTTAAATTTGACTTAAGTTAAAACCCTAGCTATACATTTACATAAATTCAAGTGTTTTAAGGTGAACCTTACTGATTCGAGCTTGAGCTTCTAAAGGACAAGAAATTGACTTCCCAAGCTCCTTTCCTCCTCTTCTTCTTTCCTCTCTTGCTTCTCTTTTTCTTCTCTTCGCCGTATGTGTGTTTGGTATATGGTGTGAGTGGAGTGTTGATATATGTGTATTGTCTTGCTGAAACACATGAGAAATCACCATGTGGCTTCCCCATGTAACTCCGGTGTTCCATTTCTTGTCATGTTAACTGTTAGCGTTCAACCTCCTTAGGCATTGGAGTCTAAGAAGGATTTTTTGAATTGGAGTCGAACTCTCTTACTACAGTTCGAAACATGCACGGAGACGTGAAATTTTATTTTTGCCAGGCATCGAAATCCATATGGGCGTCGGACGCCAGAAGAAAACGGGCAAAACCTTAAAATGTTAAAGTCTTGAAATTATTCTAACTTAATTCGGGTCTTTTGACTCTTAAATCCTTTATACTTTACTTAATTGGCATACACGCAAATTCTGTACGATTTATGAAATTTAAGGATTCGGGTATTATACATTCATTTGAAATTAACATGCCCATGGACAGTAGAGAACTGGACCCTGTCTTAACATTCATAATACTCATATATTACATATTTCAAAATCCATCGGACTTTCTAGTACGAGACTTATACACATAAATTAGTGTCTTATTACATAACAATGGTTTTAAGATTTACTCCATCTGCTCCTTATCACCTGAAATATTGTAGAAACAATATTTCTAAGTACATTTGTTAGCGTATAACCATCATCTCAACATAGGTTTTAATATACATATCAAAAACATAAAAATACCATGGTAGATGCATATAAAATACATAGCGTGAAGAAGAAAAAACATTTAATCTTTCGCAATCACTTGTTTAAAATCTACTTGTACTTGTAATTGACTATATCCGAGTCAAATAAGTCTGGAAACTACATTATACAATATGACTCTAGTCCTTAGGCGGGTTTGATAACGCCGCCCCCCCCCCCCCCCCCCCCCCCCCCCTGATTTCAACACCCCCTTGAGTCGGGTCTGCAGGCCGAGTACTTCCCAAAAGGTAGAAACATGATGGTACATAGGCATATACATACAAAAAATCTTTCAAAAAATTCTCATAAGGCATGGATTTGATTTGCCGTACATAAAACATAAGTTCGTACATATATCCCTAGCATAAAAGTAAATGTAGTCTACTTAAAGATTAAGTACTTACATTTGCTTGCTTGGGTATTGTGTTGAAACTCGTTAGTCTTGTACTGAGTAATCCAAAGCGATTCCTATACATTTCATTGTTTTTTTTTTTTTTTTTTTTTTCTTTTTTTTTTTTTTTTTTTTTTAAAGAATGAAGATTAATATCTTACTTAGTATTATTATGTAACTAAGTTGATTTTTAAGTACTAGGTTAACCACCAACACCCCCCCCCCCCCCCCCCCCCCCCCCCCCCCCCCCCCCCCCCCCCCCCCCCCCCCCCCCCCCCCCCCCCCCCCCCCCCCCCCCCCCCCCCCCCCCCTCCCCCCCCCCCACCCCCCCCCCCCCCCCCCCCCCCCCCCCCCCCCCCCCCCCCCCCCCCCCCCCCCCCGTACATGTTTAGTTATTAAAAAATAATTTTTTGTAAAGCGTAAACTAGTTGAGACATGTTCACCGCTAAACTGAAAATTAAGAATTCAGTTTTCTAGTCGGGACTTGCAAGTATGTTTTGCATTTAAATTTCGAATTTGAAAATATTATTTCATATAAAACTTGTAGTATTAAAAATACTATTCTCGGACCTGAATAACTAAGTAATTTTGTATGAGAAAGTTATGGCTAAAATAGACAGTTGAGTTTGGAATAACCAACCTAAACGTAAACTTAGTTTTTCTACTCGAATTTCCAAGTCTGTTTTGAGCCCTAAAGTTCGAATTTGAAACATTATTTCACATAAAACTCGTAGGTATTTAAAATAGCTATTATAGGACCATTGAATCACTAACAATTGTTTGAAGAAGTTATGGTGAAAAATATCGACAGTGGCGTTTGCAATAAAAAATGAACGTAACTCAGTTTTTTACTCGAACTTCCAAGTTGTTTTGATCCATTAAATTGAAACATAAAAATCTTATTTCAAAACTTGTAGATATTTAAAAGTATCTTTCATATAAAACTTAAATCACATCAACGGATATCGTATGAGGAGAGTGTGTCAAAATACTACTGCTGGTCCGGTAAGTAAAAATCGTTTTCAATCCATACAAAATTGATTTCCCAGAAAAGATTTTCAAAGATAAATTTTTGGGAAATTGAAAGTTATTTACCACTAAACATGAGTTGCCAATAATACTCAAATATAGAATTTAGTAAAAAGTGGAGAAAGAATTGGAATTTATTTCAATAAATTTTCTATTCCCTTCCTGGTTGATTTCTCTCTTCTGGTTCCTTCAGAGGACAGAGAGAGGGATAAGCCTTTGTTCCACTTATGGCCTCCCTCTCTCTTCCTCCTGATTTCTGGCTACTCTCGCTCTTTTTCTCAGTTACACGACACCAAACACGGAATTATATAAATATATGTTAATTAAATATATTTTAGTTATTTTTGTTCATTTGTTCTTTCGTTTTTTTTTTGGCAGCGTATGATGATATTTTAGTTATTTATTTATTTATTTATTTTATCTTTTCACCGAAAGTGAAAAACAACGAAATCTGTCCCTTTGGCCCTTAAAATTGTTATTTTGTCCCTATAACTTGAATATCTCTTAAAAAAAAAAATTTTTTTATCCCAGCAATTATAAATCTTTCAATTTATCTCAGAACGAATTAAATACCTTAAATTAAATTATAAAAGTTTTTATTTCTGAAATAACTAAAGGTAATAAGATCGGGAGATTACATTCTTCCTCCTTAAAAAAAGTTTGTCCTCAACTTTTTTATTTAAATTACGTTTCGAAGAGAAAAAGATAGCACGTTCTCATTTCGTCTTCTCTATCCATGTCGACTCTTCCATTTGTGATTCCGCCATAAAATGTATAAGCGGAATAACCTTCTTCTAAAGCACTGATCTCGTGGTTTAAAATTGAATGGGTTGCTCGACAGTACGACAAATTTCTCGTCTTTCCAAGGGGGGTGGTATTCAATAACGTGCCTTGGGTCGAAGACATATTTTTCAACAATCGAAATATGAAAAATATGTGAACGTTTGCCAATCGGGGGCCGGGCAGGCGATAGGCAAACTGGGCCCACTTCTCCAGAATTTCAAACGGTCCAATAAAACGTGAATTCAGTTTTCTTTCATTCCAAATATGAATGATACAGCCCTGATGGGGATACCTTCAAAAATACTGATCTCCATGCGAGAATCTAAATATTTCCTACGCTTGTCGGCATAAAACTCTTTTGAACGATCTGGGGCGGGTCCAAATTCGTGTTGATCCAAAGCAATCTTTGGCTGTGGTTTTGTATAATTTGAGGACCTAGAGTCTCCATCCCCAAATCCAGTCCAACAAATAGGGGACGACATTTTCTTCATACAAGGCTTCAAATGGGCAATCGAATGCTCGCTGATAACTATGTGTAAGCAAATTCTACTTAATGGTAATGCTCTTCCGCAACCTCCTTGAAGTCTAAATGCATAGCCGTAACCAAATCTTCCAGGACTGAATCACTTTCTCCGATTGTCGCATCAGTCTGAGGGTGAAAAAAGTACTAAAAATTCATGAGTTCCCCTAGCCATTGCAAAATTTTCCAAAAACTGGAAACAAACCTCGGGTCGCGATCTGAGTGAAGACATAGGTGGTCCATGAAGGGCCGAATGATTTTCACTTTATGTATAGGTGGCAAAATATATCCATCTTGTGTGTGTAATCTTCATAGGCTAAGAAATGTGCCGACTTGGTGAGACGGTCGACAATTACCCAAATGTATCGTTCCCTCTATCGAACGTGGTTAACCCTACGACAACAATCCATAGTAATGTGTCCCGATTTATTCTGATGGGAAGAAAAGTCAAACAGTCCTCCTGGCCGGTGGGGGTTACGATTGCACTCTTTAAAATTGAATGCACCGTGTACATACCTTGCAAAGAGTTTTTATTCATGCTTGGCCACCAAAACATTTCCCTCAGATCATGTACATTTTGGTGCATCCTGGGGAATAGCAAATTTTGATACTATTGGGCTGCTCAAAATTTGTTTCTGATTTTGCTAACGTGGTACACCACAATATGTCTTCAATCTCAAAACACAGTCAATAAGAAGAAATCTTTGGCTTTTCCGTTGCTCCACTCCATCACGGAGTTTCCTCAAATGATTATCATCCATTTGCGCTGCCTGGATCGTCCAATGAGAGTGGGCTCCCACCGTAAGAGCGAATAAATAGGCATCCTCTTGTGAGGACACGATCTCTACATCAAGTCCTCAAATTTCTAGTAGTGTTGGTGGGTGTGATATTTAGCCAACTACCGAAAGATTTCGAAGAGGGTGCATCCGCTAACACCATTTGCTTTAACGGGGTGGTAACGAATCATAAGATTGTAGTCCTTCAAAGTTCCAACCAACGTCGCTGCCGATGTTGATGATTTTTGGGTAAAAAATGTTACCTTCCTTTTTTTCGTTTGGAGGCCTTTGGAGAAAACTGTGAAATCTCACAGGCCTCATAAAAATAATGACGCCAGATTTTGAGGGCCAAAAATCACGTGCAAGTTCCAAAATCGTGGTGGGTAGAATCTTCTGCATCAGAACACACCCACGTCGATCTAAGCGAGGCATCACTAAAAATCACATAGTCACCCTGCTCCCGTTGGTAGAGTCAGAATAGGAGCCGATATCCAAAAGTTTCTTCAACTCTTGAAACGTCTTCACAATTAGCATTCACTTGTAGTATGTGGCTTCGGGTCAACCTTGTCATTGGTGTCGCTAGTCGTGAAAAGTCTTGCAAAACATGTCTTAATAACCGGCGAGTCCAAAAAGCATTCGATCTCTGTGCATTGGGGCGTGGCCAATTCACAACGACTTCAATTTCTGTGGGTCGACAGAAATTTCCTCCTTAAACTTATATTCCCCACAAAGGCAATATCAAAAAGCCAAAACTCGCACTTGTGACCTTCGCAAAAAGTTTCTCCTACAAACGCCCACGTGATACACCGCCTCGAGGCGTCACTCATGATTTTTCCTGGTAAAATATTTCCTTAAAACTTTTGTGCCTTTCTTTATAAAATTTTCGGATGCGGGCGCAACATATAAATTTATTTTGGAGCAATAAAATCAATATTAAATTCATCATTTAAATAAGTCCATCACAAAGAGAGACTGTACTGTCGTAGACCATTCATACTATTTCAGACATAGAATCAAAAGCCATCGGACTTTCTAGTCCGGAGTATTACTACATAAATTCGTTGTTCTTATTACATAACATGGTCTAATATTTTACCCACTGCTTTCCTTCCTGAAATTGTTAGAAATAAATCTCATAAGACATTTGCCTAGGTTTATTAATTTATAATCTCTTTTTTAACATAGGTTTTAATATACATATCAAAACATAAACATCCATGGTAGAGGCAATAACATACATAGAATGAGAAAGATAAAACATTTTATCTTTCGCCTAAAACTTGTTCAAAGAATCATGCTCGTACTTGTTATTTGACTATATCCGAGTCAACATAATTCGTGAAACATACTATTATGCACTATGGCCTCCGTCCCTTAGTCGGGTTTGCTGACAGTGATTTCCACCCCTCCCTTGATGTCGGGGTATGCCGGCTGAGTACCTTCCCGAAAGGTAGAAATATGATGGTACATATAGGAATATACATACAAATAAAATCTTTTCAAAAATATTCTCCTTTATCTAAGGCCATGGATTGATTTGGTATATAACATAAGTTTTCTGTTACCATATAATCATAGATTAAAAGTAATAGTCTACTTTAAAGATTATTGGTTACTTTATTTTCTTTTTTTACATTGCTGCTTTGGGTATTGTGTTATATTAAATCATTCGTCTTGTTCTTCTTGGCTAATCAGACGACTTCCTATTTATCATTTCATTTGGTGATCATTTAAATGAGTATTAATATCTTTTACTTCAACGTATTTATTAGGTAACAAATTTATTTTCAAGTAGTAGGCTAACCATTACATGTTTACTGCCCTTTTCCTTTAAAATTAATTGATTTTTGTAATGCCACACTAGTTGGAAAAATTTGTTTGTTCAACTCGCTTAAACTGGAAAAATAAGATTCAGTTTTTCATTCTTTGGACTGCACAAACGCCCCTTTTTGGGCTTTTCTTATATTTTGAATTTGAAATTATAATTAGTTCATATGAAACTGGATTAGGTCTTTAAAAAGAGCTATTCTTCGGATACTTGAATAACTAAAAAATATTTTTGTATTACAGAAGCTTATGGCACTAAAATTATCCGTACACTTTGAGTCTTGGTTAAAACAACCTAAGTAAATCGTTTTTCTACTCGAATTTTCAAGTCTTGTTTTGAGCATTCCAAATTTCTCGAATTTGACAAACCTTATTATGTTACATAAACTCCTAGTCGGTATTCAAAATAGCTATTCTATTTGAGAACACTTGATCAACTAAAATAATCCCGTTTTGTATGAAGAAGTTATTGGCGGAAAATTACAGACAGTGGGTTTGCTTTCGTTAATAACAACCTGAAGTAACTGCAAATTTTTTATTCGACAATGCCAAGTCTGTTTTGAAGCCATTTAACTTGAAACTGGATAAAATGACGTATTTTCATGAAAACTTTAGATATTGAAAGTATCGTGCAAATAAAACTTAATAACATCAAACGGATATCGTATGATTTTGCTCCTCTTTCCTCTTTTTTGTTCTTTTTTGGGAGTGGTGGCGAAAAATACTACTGCTTGATTCGGTAATTTTGTATAAAAATCGTATTTCAATCATACGAACATTCGGATTTCCAGAAGATTCATTAATCGATAAAATGTTTTGGGATATGTTTGTTTAACGATTCATATTGACTTAAACATCGAGTTTGCACTAATACATTCAAGATATCAGATATTTAGCAAGAAAGTGGAGACAAGAATTTGAATTTACCTCAATGAAAATTTTCGATTCCTCTTCCGGTTGATTTCTCTTTCGTTTCCCTTCTTCTTTCTCTTCGTTCTCAGCGACTCTCGTCTCGTCTCTCATTATCACCGACCCCACCACACACGTATCATTATAAATATATTTAATTAACTATATTTTATTATTTATTTTATTTTTCTTTTCCTTTTTCTTTTCTTGGCAGGACGTCCTGTGATATTTTTTATTTTTTCACAAATTTATTTATTTATTATTTTTCTTCTTTTTCATCCGACAATTTATTTTTTGTTACGAAACACGGATCTGTCAACTTTGTCCCTTTAAAATTGTACCTCTGGTCCTCTACTTGAATTATCCTCTTTAAATTTATACCAGAGTTATACAATACTTTCAATTAATCCTAGAACGAATTAAATACTTAAATTAAATCTAAAAGTTTTATTCTGAAATAACTAAAGTAATTAAGAGTCGGGATTATTACAGTGGTTATTTTTCTACCGAAGATTTGTAAATGATTTTCTAAGAGGCAACACCTTGACACAGCTTATGGAAAAAATGTTCCTTTGAATTGGAATGAGAAACCAAGAGAAAAGTTTTAAGTATGAAGATAATAGATTAGGATCCGCCACCGATTTTAGTCCTCCTTCCGGGATAGACCCAATTGGACAATCTTATTTGTGAGCTTCACACTCCTGACGCAATTAGGATCGTATCTGACGCAACACTGATTACAAACATAATTCGCCTACACCTCAAGACAACCTTGAAACCACAGAGAAGATTATTTCGACCCTATTGACCTAAAACTAGCCGTAGTGGTTTTTGTTGAATTAAATTTGGTGTACTACCGTATGGTGTCAGTGTGAGTTTTTCACAAGACTTGATGGTACTGTTTTCCCCAAAAAGCAACTGAACAATGAGACAGAGAAAAGGCTCGAGCTAATTATCAGGAATATGACCTTCTTATTCCAGTATCTCCGAGAAACAGGCTAAAGTTGTATAGGACGGCTCTAAGTCCAAATAGTCGACAGTAATATAGCAAGCCTGTTTACATCTCAAAAACCCTTGTCGTTGAGCTAGAGAGAGTAGAGATGAAGTGGTGTGCACCGGATTACTCTCCAATTTGGCACGCTTATTTTTTTTTTCTCTCCAGTGACGGCCTAATTCCGACCTTGATAGAAATGTAAAAGCAACTTTTGACAATCTAGCAAGATAATACTTGTGGAAAGTTTATGAGGGAGAGTAGTGAATCCAATAGGCAGACTTTAACTGCAGGAAGGTAGCACTTAAATTTCAAGGTTCAGGTCACAGATATATAAGAGGCAAAAGACGAGTTTTGGAGGAAGTCCATTAATACCAAAGTTCACGATCATTCAGAAAGGCCCCACACCCCGACAATGTATAGAGATTGAAAGAAGACTTTTGGTAGCCTAGAAGGAGAAGGATTAATCACACGGGTTTGTGTTTAACAATGTCTACAA
>CM018892.1:7432101-7437101 GCA_009663005.1 Actinidia chinensis
TTCGATAAGGGGAGAATATAGTGTGGTTTATATAATAAGGAGATCATGACCAGATGATTGTACTGGTGTTCATTGAACGGTTAAGTATGTCGCAAATTATCAACCGTAAATGAATTTAAAGTTTGACATAGAGTCGAGGGATATTTGGCGTACCTAAGCCATGATTATATTTGTATCTTAATAGATAATAAAGAGTTGGCCTAGTTGAGCCATGAATCCCATGGAGGGATTGATTATATATTGAATCTTGACGGATAGTTAAGGGTTGGCATAGTTGAGTCATGGGTTGACAAAAAGTGATTTCATATTTTTGAAATGAACTGGATTGTCATAAGTTTTCATGGGTGCATGTATATTTTATATAACTTGTCTGACACTAGCCTAGTGCTTAAGATGTTGTTAAACACAACTTATTTCAGGTGATGGAAATGAGGAGGAGCGCAATTGAGGGCAGATGACCCTAGCACGCTGACCTTTATGTTTTGAACTCTATATAGTTTTGGAACTTGTATAGTTAAACTGATACAATAGTTGTTGACGGTTGTGCCGATTTATGGTCAGAACCGTACTGGTTTTTGTACATCAAAAACATGTTGATAGGTGTATATATTTACATTAGGGTTGAATGTAAGGATAAGCTGTCTATTTTATTTAAATGTGACACGTCAACTCTAATTTTATTTGATGGTTTCCGCATGTATTTAAGTCAAACAATGTATGTTGAATGATATTAGTAAATTTCTAAACTGAGTTAATTAGAAAGGCCTTAGTGAGATAGGATTTCACTGGACGGTCATGTGGCACCTGTATGATTGGTGGGACCAAGTGTATAATAGGTTAGCTCGTGACAGGTTACTCCAAACGGCATCACTAAGAACTCATAATGTCCATAACGGGTTCAAAGTGTTGTCTTCTCAATATCCTCTGACTTCACCTTGAGTTGATTGTATCTAGAACACAAGTCAATCTTGGAGAATACTCGAGCCCCCTGTAATTGGTCAAACAAATCATCGATTCTGGGTAACGAGTACTTATTCTTGATTGTAACTTTATTCAACTCGCGGTAATCTATACATAATCTCATCATCCCGTCCTTCTTCTTTACAAATAACACAGGTGCTCTCACAGCGACGAACTCGATCAGATAAAACCCTTTCTTGTAGCTGCGTCTTTAACTCTTTCAATTTCGCAAGATCCATACGATATGGTGCTTTAGAGATTTGGTCAGTCCCAGGCACAACCTCAATATGAAATTCGATGTCTTTATTTGTAGGCATTCCTTGGCAATTCATCGAAAAATACTTCGGAAAATCATTAACTATAGGAATGTTTGCTATAGATATGTCTTCAAACGAGGACACCATCACACTACAAAGATATCCCCGACAACCCTTTCTCAAGAGTCATTGGGCATGCACTTCTCCCACTAGTGTTTGCATCATATCTAGTAGTTCATTCATCTATAGAGGGTTATTTTTCCTACATCCTTACCCCGTAGCTCTAGTATTGACTATTGCGATTAATCTAGGGTATGTAGCATAATTACTATACGTTAATACGCGCTCACGTGATAATATCTATTAGTCTAGTGCAACTATAGTGTAAATACCTATTCAGCTCTGGTTTTTATTTTTCCTTGAATTTTTCCAACCCTTTTCTCTCTCTTTTTCTTTTTATTTCTCTCTTTTCTATCCCAGCATTTTTGTTAGTTGCTGCTAGCAGCTCTTATACACTCACATACACATGTGGACATGCATGCCACATTTACACATCTATTGCACATTTATCCTTACATGCAAATGCACATGCGCCACATTCACACACACATGCATGGGACAGCTGCTGCCAGTAGCTTTCTCTCTCTCTTTTTATGCGTGACACACACACATGCATGCACACACATACTTGCAAACACACATGGGGAACACACATGGCAGCCACATGCAAGCCACATGCACACACATGGACAACCATGCATTCCTTCTCCACATGCATGGTGACACATGTCACTATGTATTCCCCATGCACACCATTAGGTGGCCGCCACATGTCCGCCATGTACGGCCCATGCATCCCTATGTGTCTACTGCGTGTCTCAACGTGTCGCATTATTGTGTTATATTTTACACCTAATTGTATATAATTTTACAATGAAAAAAATCAGTTACACTCAAAATTAAATAAAATTAACTCGGTTACTAATTTAATACTTATTTTTGTTGGTCAGGGTCTCATATTCACGCTTTGTAAGAAGCTCAAAGCTTTAAAAGGTCCCCTGAGGACTTTAAATAAGTTGCACTTCTCACACATATCATCTAGATCCTAGGCTACGGAGGAGGATCTGTTTGAAGCCCAGCAACTCCTTTTCGTTCATGACAACCGAGAGATGATAATCTTTAAAGCAAAGTTTCAGATCTTAGAGGTAAGGCTTGTAGGCTGGCAGAGGCAGAAATCTGCTTCTGCTTTTAGCTTGCCAAAGCCAAATACTTAAAAATCTATCATAAAGGCACCAAATTCTTCCATGATTTGATTAAGAATAATAGAGCGAGGAATCAAGTTATTTCTCTAGCAAAGGCAGATAGTGGTGTTACTACTTCTTCCCAGTAGGTTAGTTCCCTTTTTTTAGAATATTATAAGAACTTGTTGGGGGTCAGGAATAACTATTTAAAGCTGAACAGAGGTGTTCTAGCAGAGGTGCTCGGGTGGAGGATGAGTAGGCCATAACCCTTACTCATCTAGTTTTGGAAGAGGAAATTAAGCCTGCTCTCTTTGATATTGGGGATGATAAGGCCTCTAGTCCATATAGGTTTACTTAATGCTTTTTCAAAAAAGCTTGAAGTGTTATTAGGCCAGATTTCTGTGCAGCTATTAAAGAATTCTTAAGATTGGAAGGATGCTTAGACAGATTAATCATGCAATAATTGCACTCATCCCTAATTCTACTAGTGCCTCAAAGGTTAAAGATTTTAGATCAATTGTCTGTTGTAATGTGGTCTATAAAGTGATCTCTAAGATCCTTGCTTTGAGATTATCCTCTATCTTGGAAACTCTGACAAACCCTGCCCAATCAACCTTTGCTCCAAATCGTAATATGGTGGAAAACATTTATTTGGTTCAAGAGCTATTGAGGGAGGTATGGTTGGAGTAGAATCTCCCCTTGATGCAGCATGAAAATTGACCTCAAGAAAGCTTATGACACAGTCAACTGGATTTTTTTGGAGGATGTTCTCTCAGGATTGGGATTTCCTTCTATGTTCGTGGGCTGGATTATGCAATGTGTTTCAACTACTTCATACTCTCTATCCATTAAGGGAACTCTGTATGGCTTCTTTAAAGGGTAGAAAGGTATAAAACAAGGGGATCCAATTTCCCTCTTTTTATTTGCGCTCTATTTAGAATATTTGTCCAAGAAATTAGGGAGCCTAAAATTGAACCCAGACTACAACTTCCACCCCAAATGTTCAAAGCTGAAAATTACTCATCTAGTATTTGCAGATGATCTAATCCTTTTTGCTAGGGGAGATGTTCCATTAGTGGGTTTAAGTATGAAATGTCTAAAGTAGTTTGGGGAAGTCTCGGGCCTTTGCATCAATGCTACTAAGTCTAATGTATTCATGGTAGGGATTAGCAGAACAAATATGGAAGGGATTAAGGCCATCACAGGGGTCTCCTTGGGTAGATTTCCCTTCTGGTACTTAGGGATTCATGTGGCAGCGACACAACTCTCTATCTAGCAATTTAGCCCCTTTATTTCTAGAATTTCTGAGCATATCAGTTCTTGGATAGGAGCTAATCTTTCATATGCTAGAAGAAGTGAGCTCATTAGATTAGTCTTGCAAGGTGTGGAATATTTTTGGTTATCCATTCATCCCATTCTAGTGGGAGTCAAGGAAAGGTTTATTGCTTTGTATAGAAAAATTTTATGGGGAGGCAAGACTACTAGCTCCAAAAAACCTCTAGTAGCTTGGACTGAAATCTGTTGGCCTAAAGTAGAAAGAGGTTTGGGTTTCATTGAGCTCTATGCTTGGAACTTGGCCCTCCTGTCCAAGTCCCTGTAGAACCTCAAGTCAAAGAATGATAGCTTATGGGTGAAGTGGGTGAACCAAGTTTACATAAAAAGAGATACTTTTGGGGAGTATGATCCAGCAAAGCAAGATTTCCAAATGATTAGACATCTAGCTGTTATTATGGATAAGGTTGTTATGGGAGAAGGATTAAACCAGGCTGCTCTTGACAGACTTCATCAATGGGTAAATATATGTAAATTTAATGTCAAAGCATGCTATGAGTTCTTCAGGGCTAAAGGTCCAAAGGTGTGTTGGGCAAAAATTGCATGGCATCGCTCTCTAATGCCAAAACACTATTTTTATGTTATGGCTTAGCCTCAAAGAAAGATTGCTCACAAGGGATAAAGTAATTGATTACATTGAAGATACATCATGTGTCCTTTGTGGGGCTCCAATTGAATTCACAAACCACCTTTTTTCCAATGCTCAATAGTAAGTCAGGTCTGGGAGGAAATCAAGAGATGGCTGGGCTTCTCGCGTACTCTAACAACTATAAAATTTGCATCCAAATGGATCATCAAAGAGGCTAGAGGCACAGGAATCCAGTCCATTGCTAAAAAGATTGGCTTTGTGTGCACAGTTTACTGCATTTGGAAATCTAGAAATGCGAGAATGTTCGAAGGAAAAGTCTCTCATCCATTTGGAATCATTAGAGACATTAAGACCCAAGTATACAGGGCCCTCTATGAGTCTTTCCCAAACTTACGAGAGTTGTGAAGATCTGTTTGGTAGTTTTAGCCCAAGGTTCCTTCTCTAGAAGCTAGGATTCTTTTATTATGATGGGTCTGTCTCTAATTGATTATTTGTGATCTCCAAAATAGTGTATGGTCTCTAATTTTCAAAATTGGGGGTTTATTTTGTTGCTGGTGCTAGGGTTCTGTACAAAGGTTCTATTGTCTCTATTGTTTCTATCTACTATAGATTTGCTGATGT
>CM018892.1:7492101-7494601 GCA_009663005.1 Actinidia chinensis
AGGCATTAAAAGATGCAATGTCCAATTTATCTAGCCAGACAGAATAACAAAGGTAAATCTTATTTACTAGTAGCTGAAATATGTTTAGCGGTGTTATCTACTGATACATGATGTGTAGATACGGGAGCCACTAATCATATATGCAATTCTTTGCATGGGTTCCACCAAAACCGCCAGCTCAGTGATGGAGAGATTTATATCTTTTGGGGAGACAACACAACTCAGACTTAGAGTGTTACAATTCCTAAGGCTAGTGAGCTTGAGCGTTGAACCTGACTAACGGAGCTCGGACTGACTTTAAATCAACCTTGGACAATTTTAGTTGTTTAAAAAGATCGTAATATATAACCTCAATTGAACTGCCAGAGTCCACCAGAATTCGTTTTACGTCGTAAATGTGGATCTGCTAAACAAACTACAACTTGGTACGTGCCGAGATGCGTCGACTGTTGTGTCAGTGAGTAGGCGGTTGACCCAACAATACCCCTAAGGCACGGTTGATAGGTTACCAATCATGTCACTAGTGTCTTGATCCAAACATGGGAGGTGTCGAAACCTCGCAGCGCAAGTCACCTTCTGTACCTAACGTGCCGTTGAGATCCCCACAGACCGTTGTGTCTCGATCGAGCTCCGACATAGAGATCCCACCAAACTTGCTATAATGACAGTCCGACTGCGGTGCTTGACTTAGCTCGGCCAAATCTGGTACTTGTTATTTTATTCCCTTACACTTAGATTTTTTTTTTATGAATGTACTTTTCTAGCTTTGATGGTTTCCATAATGTGTTGATAAGTATGGTAATATTACTATGCATGCATCGTTTAAGTGCGATCATAATAAATTGAGCTACTTGGTTTGTTACTCTTATTTTTAGGGGTGATTCAATTTGGACCCAAAAAATTTCTCTCTATTCTTATTTTTTATTTAGGTAAATTTCACCGATCTTTTTGATAAATAAAACTGACTTCCCAATATTTTTTAAAATAACACTGATCTCTTTTACTTTTGAAATTATTATCATGATTCCTATGGAGCGATGCAAGGTTTTTCTTATTTTTGATCTTTCATTTTTTGTTTATCAAGATTGTTCATATTTTTGTAATAAATTTGGATAATAAAATTTTATTTTTTAAGTACGCTTTGATTAGGAGTACTTAAAAATATCGTTTGGATATGTGTATTTGAAATCTATGGATTTGAATGGATATCAAATCCTTTATTTGTATATATTATTTTTTAAAAAAATTAATTATATTGATTTCAATTAACACTTTTTTTGAAAAGAGAGAGAGGGGAGACTGAGACGAAGAGAAAAAGAGAGAGCGAGAGAGAGTAAAGATAGAGTAAGGGGGAGAGAGACAGAAAGGGGGAGTAGAGAAAGAAGATGAGGGTAAAATGTTCCAGGAGAAGTTGAGTTGGGTGAAAAGGTGGAGGGATTTATCAAAAAATACCTATTTTAAAATTATTTAAAATTATTTCAATTTGTCTGAAAATTTAAGAGGCGATTTGCCTTGATTTCAAATCAGATAGTTTATTCCTGATCCAAACATATACTCAATGAATTTAAATTTAAATTTCTAGATTTTAAATCCAATCTAAACATATACTCAATGAATTTAAATTTAAATTTCTAGATTTTAAATCCAATCTAAACATATACTCAATGAATTTAAATTGAAATTTCTAGATTTTAAATCCATGTATCAAAACGGAGCCTTATATTTACTACCTAATATGATCCTAATATATTTTTTTTAGTTAATTTCCTAGATTGTGAAGAAGAAAAGAAAATAAAGGGGAAGATGCAAGACCAAGCATTTCTCAAGAAGTTTCATCATTTTCAAAGAAAAAAAGGCATCTTTTCCAGGTTGATTTTCCTCACCTTTTCTTAGAGGTGCACAATTGGGCGGTCTGGGTTGGACTGGATCGCTAAATTATCGGGTTCGGCTAGTCACGATCTAAGTTGAGCATAAATCGCTATAATAATAGTCCGGTCTCGATTTAGACTGGTTGGCCAACTTCGTTTGTATTTTTTATTTTTTTAATTTTACTTTTTTTATTAAATTTTGACGATATTCTGACATATTTTGCAATCAATATAATGTTATATTTTGTACAAATATTTTTTTTGCTTTTAATGTTACAAATATTTTTTATTTTTTAAAAATAATAAGAATTGTAAATTATATTTTAGTAATTTATAGTAACAATGTATTTCTATTAAAAAATAAATTATAAATTGAATAAACAAATAGAAAAAGACTAAAAGTCAAAGGGATTAATTTTATTTATTAGTAAATAATGTCAAATACATTGATGGAAAATTAAAACAATCAAAGGGCTAAAAAAAATTAAAAAGTTGAGATTTACATCATTATAGTTAAGTACATTTCAACTAGTTAGACACCCACTTAAACATCATTCATTTGCATTACTTATTCTTTTTTTATGAAGTACAATGTTAAAAAAAATCGATTAATTATTATTTTCGGTCTCTTC
>CM018892.1:7577101-7584601 GCA_009663005.1 Actinidia chinensis
CCAAATCGCTTTGGTTGTTTAAAAAAAATTATGTTAATTATTTTGCCATTAAATTTTGTAAGTTTAGAGAAATTAAAAAAAATATTATAAATTTTGATTTATTTTTTTTAATAAAAAACATGAGATGAGACTACAAGAAATTATAAAATCTTATCATAAAATTTGTTTTATATAAAAGAATAAAGGATTTGAATGAAAAAAATTCAGAAGAAATGGTATTAAAATAAATAAATAAAGAAATTTTTATGTGTTTAAAAAATTTATATAAAAATTCGGAAGGTTAAAGTAAAAAAAATTATAAAATTTTGATCAATAGTTTTTTAATAAATAACCAATAGATGGTATTAAAAAAAATTAATTGATGAAAGAAAGAGAGAAGAGATAAAGGGCAAATTTGACCAAGGATGGCCAAAATCAGTCACATCCCCACACACCCCTGACATGGGGTGCGGAAAATAATTCGCCAAAAACTCCCACCCTCAAATCCTTTAGACAATTACTCACTTATCCTCAGCATCCAAAGCAGCGCACCCCTCCCGTTTTTTGGGTGAAAAATATTTTTTTAGTTTAGTTTTTTTATTATTATTATTTTTATCACTTTTGTTTTTTTATTAAATTTATTTTTCTTATTTATCAATTTTATTTTATTTTTGGGATAAATATTTTTTTTATTATATGTTTCTAATCTTTTATTTATTTTTCATAAAATATTTTTTTTATAATACGGATTTCTTTCTCCCTCATTTAAAAAAATAAATTAAAACACATATTTATTTCTCCCTCATTTTTGGAGATAATTTTTTTTATATATTTGTAGATTCTTTTTATCAAGAGAAACAAAAATTAAAATATTATTAATCTGTAAAAATGAATTCCTAAGACAATAAATGGTGAAAATAAGCAACAAAAAAATTAACCTCAATAGAAATGGAAGTTATTTTTATACGTCTATTTCTTTAATTAAATTTTTTATATTTATTAAAATTAATTTATTCGATGATTGTAATTAAAATAATTGAATACAAATAAAATTTTAAATAAATCTTCATAATAAGAACAAAATATATCTTTTATCCGATTTTTATATCTTATCTCTTTTTTAAGTTATAAAATTCTAACGAGTACATTTAAGAGGTGAGTTTTTTTTTTTTTTTTTTTTTGTGTGCGTAGTGCCAATGGGCACGAGCAATTTCTAGTTTTTTACATTTATCAATATACTTTTTTTATAAACCACCACTCATTGGGTGGTGATTAGTATTTTCTTAAATGGATTATGCTAAAACACAACTACAAAAGTCAAAAGTATCAGAATAAGTATTCTGGATAATTAGTTAAATTTAGGTTATTTAAGTAGAGTATAAGGGGTCGTCATGAGTCGGGTTTGCGCCGGTCCAGACCCATTTTGTAGGGACGGGTCGAGTCTGGTGAACTTTGACTGGTCAATGCTTTGGATTGGACTTGGGTTAGGCTTGAAAGATGGATCCAAGCCCAGTCCACGGGCCTAGGCCTACAGGCTGGGCCTAGCCTGGCCTGGCCTGGACCTAAGGACTTTTAAATAATATTTTTTTAAAAAATATTTTATTTTAAATTAAAAACCTAAAAATATCAAAGATAAAAAAATAATGCGTAATTACATAAAATCATTCATAGATATTGATTTTTTACATATAAAATATTATAAAAAAATTAATGTCTTCGAGTTGGGCCACGTGCCAGTTTATTGGCTTTGTTCGGCTGTGATCCAAACTACGGGCTTCAAATTTGAACCCAAATTCAGTTCATACTATCTTAGACTTGGATTGAACTTGGGTCCTTTAGGCCATGAGCCGGACTAAAGTCCATTGAGCCGAGTTGGGCCTTGGCCGGGCCATAAGCCGGTCTTTTTGATGAGGCTTAGAAGAAAAGAGGCCGGTCTTTTTTATGAGGCTTAGGCTCCGTTTGGCACCAGCTTTTCCCAGCTTTTTTTTTGGTTTTTTGGCTTAAAATAAGCAAAAAAATCAAGATCAGAGTTGGCTTTTTTGCTTTTTTACTTTTGCTTTTTGTTTTTTGTCCTTAGTTTTAGCTAAAGAACCACAAAAGCAAAAAAATTAAAAATTCTTGACCTTTTTGATACAAGCTTAAAAAACGTTTGACTTTTCTTATTTACCCACACGGATCCAAGAAAAAGTTTGGCAATAACCTGACAGATTCCGAAAAGAATAAAAAAACAAACAAACAGGAATATCATGACAAAGCTCTATCAATGGCCAACGCATAAGATGTGGGCGATTCACAGGGTTCAAACCCTGAGCATGGTTGACTCTTGATTAAAATGTTTCATTTACATAAACATCTGCAGCGGTCGGACCACTCCATCGAGAGACGAATGGTAGTCTTTTACTTTTATACTTTCTTTTTTTTTAATTGTACTCTCTTTTTATATTTATTAAAGTGAATTTATCTAAATATTTTTTATTTTTTTTATAATATTTTTACTACATAAAAAAACATTTAAATAAATGTACTTTAATAAATTAAAAATTAAATATGTGACAAAGACAAAGACAAAGACAACATTTACCCTTTACTTGTGACAAAGACAACATACCTAATTAGTATTCAACACCACCGTAACACTATACTTATTCCTAAATAAAACCAAGGCACTTTCATCCATCCCTACAGCGCACGGTTAGCATGGAACCCATGGCGTGGTGCCCAACATTGATAGTATTAAATGATATTCTCTGTCTCATTATTTTATTTTAAAATATTAAAAAGATATGTTCAAGTTAGAAAGTCAATAAAAAAAGCTATACAATTTTTTCCTCTGCTTTTTTTTTTATATATTATTTAAATAATTTTTCAAATAAAATAAAAAATCAAATGTCATAATTATAGTGATAAAATTAAAACATTATTAAAAATTAATTGTAATGATTTTACTCTCTTACAAAATTGAATTACCCAGAATGAAATTTTCAATATTAGACGAAGAGAGTAATATTCACCACCTTGCCATTGAAATCAACCTAGTAAACTAAGGTTGTTGATGAGTTTATGGGCTTAAGTGGCGAGGGCAACACGTGAAATAGTTGCAAGTTTGCAACACAATTCCTCATTTTCAGACGAACTAAGATGTTAATATAAAAATAATAAAAAATAAGGGTAAATTATATCAATAGTTCCATAAAGTATGTATTTGGTCTTTCACATTTTAATTATTCCTAATGTATTCAATTGAATTTTATGTTGTTCTTTGCTAATTACATATATTTTCTTCTAAATTTATTTTATTATAAAAAAGATCTTTAATTTTTTAGCCTTAGATATCGCTCTTGGATCCCACTCAATAAAGTTCTTCCATATTTAGCACATTATGAAAATATCGCATTTGAAATTATTAGAGCCAGATCCACTAAAGTGATCCAATTTTTTGAAACTTGGATAGGATCGACTGGTTCGATCGGTTGAACCATTGACTGGTCCACTTTTCGGTCTGATTTTGGCAAAATACTCATTCAATATAAAAATCAGCTTAGATTTACTAAAACGGCCTGAACATCCAAGTCAATCGGTGAATCATTCGAACCAGCATTAGGTTGCTAGACTTGGCCAGTTCTCACTTACTTAAAAAAAAAATATATGTTAGGCAAGATTTAAACTTGAGTGAGAGCTCAAACATACACATGCAACACTCATGCTAACTAGCCTACATACTATTTATGTTTTACATTGTATATTATAATATATATTATAATTTTTCTTAATTCATTTTCAATATTTTATATCTTTAGTTATTTTTGTTTCAAATTTCTTTAATGTCTTTCTAATTTTTTAATATTAGGGTGGTTGATGAAATACCCAATAAATATATTTTATACTTATAACTTAAATTTATTAATGACGTAATTATGACATCACAATTTGGTTATAATTTGACTTAACATTTGAACCAGTGACCTATTTACTCTATCTATTTTTCGATTCACTGAACGGTTCGATTATCAAACTATTGTCGTTATCAAAGGGCAGAAAAATTTCAAGGCATAAAAAAGAATTGGAAGAAAATTTCTATATTTAGCAAAGGACCACATTAAACTCAATTATACACATTAGGGATGAAATTAAAAATATTAATATATAAATGGACCAAAGTAATGCAAGATGAATACTTTAGTTTATCTTAAAACAAAATTAATCATTATTAAGTTGGACCACTATGACATGAACTTTGTCCAACATATAGAACCTATTAAGTTGGATCCCTATTTGATGAGAAAAGACAATTGGTGGGCTTTTTTCTCATGAGAAGAGAAGTATATGTCTTGGGCATATGTTTTCTAGGTAAGGTTAGAATGGAAAATATATAGTTATGTTCTCTCATTCATGAGAATTTATTTATTTTTCATGAAAGGTATCTTAGAAAAAGACAGAGAAAATGGGATTAAAACTTAAATAAAAGAATAAAAGCGGAAAAAACGGGTTGATTGGGACGGGTCATGGGTTGACTTGACCCATATTTGATCCTCCTATTATTCAACCCATCACTATTGTATCCATATCCAACTCGTCCATATTCAACCTGCAACTAACTCCAATCTGCATCGAATAACATTTACGACATCTAGTTATGTATGAACTTTCTTTATCATATTTTCGTTTACTGTTACTAGTGTTGTGTGCTTTTCTCTCCTATTTGTTTGCATACAACCACTCCATTACTATGAATTTTCAATTTTGTATCCAAAGTTGGTCAAACTCATATCCGACCATTTGCATGAAATTGTCCTTGCACAACCCTAGCTAGCTAGCACGCAATTATAATATATTGAAAGCGATACATTAGCTTTAGTTTATGGAGTATTTGTTGTCATCTACATTACAAGCATCTTCTTATCCTTGTCTTGTTATCTTTTGGAAGTACTAGAAAAATTGTTATTATTGCTTGCATGCTGTGATATATATATATATATATATATATTCTTATATGAATACGTTAGTACATATATTCATAACTTTTTTTTTCTTAATTTTGATACTTGGTATCTGGTCTATCGCTTAATTTATGGACTAATTTCGTTGTCCACAAGTGGATGCCTATTTAAAGTTAAGATAAAACTCTTTGTAGATTGACATAACCAGTGGACAGACACGGGGGAGGTGGGCAAATGGGCACGGGGCCACGCCCCCCCAAACATTTGAAAAACCTCTATTAGTTTTGACTATTTTGTTATTGGTCAATTGAAAGTATACACATCTAGCTTCTCAAACTTTTGTCCTTATTTTTAATGGAGTGACACCCATTGAAAATATATAATATGCCCTCCTTAAACGTAATTTCTGCGTTCGCCACTGAACATAACATATGAATTGATAGCACAAATATGATAGTCGAACCCCAAATTAAAGGCTTTACGAAATTTCTGATGGCCAAATGACTATTACTTGTGCCAACCCCTACAAGTTTTGTTGGATTTATTTGTAGTATTATCTAGAAGAGCATAAGATACTGATCACATGTGATTGTGAACTAAATAGAACCTTCTACTAACTAGTTCCGAATTGAAATTCATATTTATATCTTTTTCTTTTCTTTTTTCTCAGTTTTATTTTTTAATAAATTCTTGATCCAAATATAATTTTAAAAGTTTTAAAATTATTATAATATCGTTTTATCCTGACCGTTGATTATGAATTTTGATTACCGTTGATTATGAATTTTGATTATTCATGCATTTAAATGGAGATTTTTCATTTTTGACGAACCAAATCCGACGTCTAATTTATAGGAACTCAATTGACAGTTGAAAAAGTATGAATACGACCTAAAAGAAAGTTGATGATTATTCAATTAACAAGAGAGTTATCCATCAGGTCAAAAACTTATTTATAAATGCACCCGTGTTTCTCTTCACACCTAAGACATTCATCATAAATTTTGTACTAGTAGTAAACAGTTGTATATGGGGGTATAAAGAGAAATTTAATAAATAAACAAATACATTAATAAAACCTTTTTATGATATTTGTTATTGGATGTGCCTCCAAAGCACTATAATGCGCATCCGCTTTAGATTCATTTTAGTGATCCAAACCGTCACATTTATAGGGCTTGTTCAATAGATCATCCATGAAAAAAAATTAAATTGATCGAACATTAGTAATCATATGATCTAGGCACATTTATTTTTAAAAAAATGAATGTAAAGTATGATTTTTGAATTTACTATAAGACAAATAATATCACATCATCTGGTTACTGACGTCTGATCCACTTTCTTTTTTGTATAACTCATATGTTTTGCAGACTCTATGAAATGAACGGTTTAAGATATGAAGATCATGAGCCATGGTAATCATGTAAAACAAGACATTACAAAGTTATAGTGCCTTGAAGCACTGTGGAAACCCAAATCCACCATTGCTGAGATTGATAGTATTAAACTAACAGCAAACGTCTTAATTAAACATGTATTATCTTTTTCTTTTTATATATACGCTCATTCACCAAAACAACAACAGAGGTCTTAATATCTGCAGTGGAGATGACCTCAAAATAAGGCAAAGTCTACTCTTTCAATTTTTTTTATAAATATATATATTATCATCAGTTTCCTTTTGTTATCACCCACATTTGTTAAAAACTCAAACCCTTGCCATTTTCCTTTGAAACACAATAAATGAGTTGTTTTAATCCCATTGTAGCTTTATGGTGCTTGAGCTTTCTAAAATTGATGTTTATGCACCAAATCATGGCTCGAAGACACAATAGTGTTGATCCTACAAAAGGGTTCATTTCACTACCGTTCAACCAATCCTACTACATCATTCAGAAGCCCTATGACGTGCCTGAAGACAAGCGCTACAGCTTCATCGATGGTGTCCACAAACTTTGGGTTTTCTCAAATGACCAGCCTCACACTCTCACTAGCGAAACCAAACCTCGCACTGAGATTGCAGTACAAGTAAGCCATGCATATCAACTATCTCCTCTCTTTTCTTTTTCTTTAACATAAATACTATTTTTTTGTATTTATAGATTTTTTTTTCAAAACTGGTTTAAGTTTTTCTAGATTTTCCTAATCTAAGAAAACTTAATTAAGAATTATAAAATTTTGATTAAACTTGCAAAAACCAGAAAATTGTAAATTTTTTGTAATGAACAATGCACTATTTTTTCTGTATCGTGCAATTTTTCAAATTTGATTGATTTTGTTTTTTAATTTGTAGGTTAATTTCTCTCCTCAAGAGAAATAGAAAAAATAAAAATTCTAACCAAAAGGCAAAAAATTCTAAATTTTGACAAAAATGTTAGCGAAAACAATAATCCCAAACTACGCAGAAGACATTGAAATTTTGTACAGAATAATCAAGAAGAATGATGCAATATTGTTGGAGTTCGTGAAAATATCAAACCATCTTGGTTAGAATTTAGTCTTTGCAAATTGGGAAATCTAGGTTGATTTGTTTTATGAATTTGCGAAAGCTAATTAATGAGATAAATATAATCGCAAGTAA
>CM018892.1:7594601-7599601 GCA_009663005.1 Actinidia chinensis
AATTTCATACTCGTAGGACTGTCGAATGTTCGAATGGGAGTTCAAACACTAAAGTCAAGATTTCTTCTTGGCGTTCGAAAGCTAAATAGAGCGTTTGAACGCCAAGGCCTGTAACAGATTCTAGTCAGTTCAGGTCTTCAGAACGTTCGAACGCGGAGTTCGAACGCTAGTGATAATTTCCTTCTTAGCGTTTCGCAACACTAATGTTGGCGTTCGAACGGTAACAATATGTATAAAAAAAAGAAGAGAAAAAGAAAAGAGAAGAGAAAAGAGGAGTAAGGAATCCAAATAGGGGAGAGCACATAAGATTATTTCCCATGTGTGTCTTGGGTTATACACTCCACTCCCCCCACACCCCACACTAGAAAGAGAGAAAGAAGAGAAGAAGAAGAGAGAAGAGAAAGAAGAGTAGGAAGAAGGGAGAGAGAGCTTGGAGAGCTCATTCAAAGCCAAGAAAAGCCATTATTGAAGCTTGAAAAAAAGGTGAAAAACTCTAAACCCTTATTTGTTCAAATATGTATATATGTATAGATATGTAGTGAATGTTGTTTTTAGAGACTTCCTTTGAATCTCATTTAGGTTGGAAATCAAGGATTAAGAGTTGAATTGGAGTAAATTGGAAAACCACCAAATTATCAAAGTTAGGGTTTCTAGATTTCAATCTTAGATCCCTTCCATTTTAGTGGTCGTTTCCCTTTCATTTGAGTTATATTCATCCTAGTAAATTAATTTTTAGATCTTTTAAAGAGTGGGAAAGGTTGGTTATGCTTGGGAAGTTTTTGATGAGTTTTGGGACTGAATTTCTTCTGTTGCATAGGCCTGCGTGTTCGAACGCCAGATATGGCGTTCGAACGTCCAAGGAGTTGCATTTTTTTCAGTTTTGCCTTGCATTCAAACGCTCTGACCCTTGCAGCTCAACACATTTGTAGAACAGGTAAACTTTCTCTAGAAAATTCATATTGGTTACACTGTTTGAAGCGTTGGAAAGTAAACTTATAGAGCTTTCTATTAACATAAGTTTGTACTTCCATTCCTTTATATTGTGATATATTAGAGTTTAAATCTGACCCAAAATTTTACTAGCAACTTGTGTTTCAAATTTTAGTTCCTTTTTCATGGGGCGTAACTTCTCTCATTTCGAATGTATGGTTTGACCCATGATCAACCAATTAAAGGTAACTTACGAATTCCTATTTCCAATGATTTGACCTAGAATGTAGGCTCAATGTGTTGAGGTGAATGTAGTGCAATGAATGAATTGTGTTGAAAGAGCAATGTTCTAAATCTTAACTTTTAAGTTCTTATCTTGCCTTGAGGTCATGACCTAGAGAATTGTCTTATTTTTTCATCATGAGAGTGAAGTTTTGATGAATGGTAAACTTGGAATCCTCGGACCTATTTCTAGGGGTGTTGTCCTAGGTACACTCTCTTTTTTTACATATATTGATTCTCTAGTCATCTAATTGGATTGTCGGAGAGCCATTTCTGTGTTGAACTCACTATTTCTATGTCGTAGCTAGGTGCAACCAGCGACTTTCTGTAGCCACCTCAACTACCATTGGTCCACCATAGGCATCTATTCTCGATTTTATTTCTTTCCTTTCTTAAACTCGCACTCCATAATTGGCGCCGTATATGGGAAATCGATTATAGACATCTAGAAAGACAACCTTGATGGCATCACAAAGCAACAACTGTTCCAGTAGTCAAGAAACCCTAAGGGAGCCCCCTCATGCTCCCAGAACTCCTAGAGATAGAAGGGTTAAATTGCCAGCTGATGCCTAGAGGATGGCCAAGGCCTGGTTGACAATAGACTAATAAAGCCAACCTAAGCGGCAGAAGGAGGGCCATTCGAGGAAAGGTATATAAGATCGAAAAATCTTCCCAGGGAATGTCAAAATAGGAGGCAATGCAAGTCCCATATTAACTTGGAAAGTCAAAGTGATAGCAAGTCCGTGGCATCGAGTAAGTAGAAGGTGTCACCAAGCCGAGCCCACTCTAGCGTGGATCTTTGCGAGACACTCAATGCCAAGAAAAATTAAGAAGGTGATCTACGCGTTGAGCTTAATAACCGAACAATAATAGAACTAGTCAAAGTTGTCATTCCAGCAAGATTAGTAGCTCGTACAGCCAAGTTTGTACCAAGGGAACTAGTCCTGAGGTACCAAATGCCATTCTCTCAAGACATTGAAGGAATGGACCCACCTAAAAAGTTCATGCTACCGAAGTTCACATTGTATGATGGAAAATCAGATCCGAGATCCCACATCAGTCACGTTAGACAAATAATGGTCCTCCAGATCATTTGGACGCACTTATATACCGGGTGTTCCCATCAAGTTTGGAGAATTTGGGGTTGAAGTGGTTAGACCGGCTACTCGTAGGATCAATTAAAAGCTTCTACCAGTTTATAAAGTCATTCGTAGCTCGGTTCTTCATAAACACAAGAGCTCCAAAGGGCGTTGGCTATCTTTTAACACTCCAAAAGGGTAAGAATAAATTGCTTTGCAATTACAGCAAGCGTTATTGGGAAATGTATAACGAGATTGAGGAGTGTTCCAAAGAGTTAACAGTGGTTAGTTACAAGCTCAGATTGCCTCCTAGAGAAAGACTTTGGGAATATCTAATGCTCAACCCTCCAATCAATCTCCGAGACCTCATGTCTTGGGTCGAAATGTTCACTCAGCTAGAGGATGACATCTGGCAAGCAAAGCGAGCTACATGGACAACTCCCCGAGATGAGGGGCCATTCAAAATAAAAGAAAAGCTCAGTTGATTATGATGGTCGGGTAGGGTAGGGGATCAATTGTTTTTCATGGAACCAATCTACAAGCTCCTACCACAATTCAAGAAGCCCACCCTTATGGGAGGGGACCCCAAAAGGAATAATCAATGGTGGAAGTGTTCCTTTCACGGGGAGAAAGGCATAAAACCAAGAATTGCCGAGCTCTGAAGGTTTTTTTTAAGCTCGTTCAGGATGAACATCTGAAAGAGTTTGTCGACCAAGAAAAAACTCGAGTAGAGGAAGTAGACGTCAAACATAAACCCAGGTTCGACCGGAGCAACAAAGAAACAGACGATACCCTAGAGGAAGAACTTTTGCTGGGAAATCACATGATATGGGGACAAATCACCCTAATCTCAAGAATATAATCCTGAGGAGATTCGCATCATCAAATAAATACACGAGGTCTTCTCGGTCCAACCAATAACTAAGAAGCCGAGATAAATAGTGTCTGAAATGGGAAGCATCACTTTCTCCAAAGCCAACTTGGAACGTGTCCAGTATCCCCACGCTGATCCTTTTGGTCATCCAGCTCCGGATCAACAATTATGATATGAAAAAGATCCTGGTAGACATAAGTAGCTTTGTCGAGATGATGTATTATGACCTATTCAAACAACTCAAATTATCACAGGCAAACTAAAAAATTGCTCGTGCCCCTTTGGTCGAGTTCAATGCTAAGTCTCACTGGCCCTTGGGAATTGTAACCCTCAAAATCCGAGTGTTCACTTTAATTTACTAGAGTGAGGTAATAGGTCAATACTCGAATCTTGGGTGGGCATTGCTTAGGTTTGTGGGAACAAGTAATTCTCAAGATGAAATACTACTCTCTTTTAGGGTAGAGAGGGGGGGGGGGGTAGGTATACTTTTGAGTTAATTCATTAATTTAGTCGTTGAAATTCGGATCTCGGTCTTTTTAATAAAGTATATCGAAATGAAGAATTATTGTTTATGAATAACTAAAAAATAAATTATGAGGGTTAGACTAATAGGACTGGTGATGGCTTAATTAATTCAAAACCTCCTAAATTATTGATTATCCATGGAGAGGGATTTTAATTGTGGGATAAAAATAGCGTGAAGGTATTTAGTCTTTCTGCTTTGGAGTGCAATCAAATTATTTAGTAAATTATTTGATTAATAAATTATTAAATAATTATAAGAGAACTAGTGCTGTAGTATTTTAATTGAAGCTAAATTATAACTCCCTAAGATCCATATTCTTGTTCTAGTTGGAGACTTAACCTATATATATGATATGTGGGCTGCCAATCTTTATGATTTAAGTCTCTGTAGAATTTTTTTTTTTTTAGAGAAAGAAATCTGAGAGACCACACTCTAAAATGATTGATTAGGGTTGAAAGAAAAAAGAGAGAATATCAAAGGGTCTAGAAAACAGAAAAATAATCCCAAAGTGTTTAGGATTAGAGTTTGATCATAAACAAGCTGTGAGAAAATTCTTCGTCAATAATTTGTTCGCGTTGAACCGGTCGAGCTGTTCTGGGTGACAGATTTGTCATACAGGGTTCAAACTTGATTTATTCTTGTACAAATCAAAGTATATCTAACTCTCTCGTGACCGATTTTGTATAATTTATATGGCTTATGATCTGAAATAGAGAAAATTTTAAAATTATGCTTCTACTGCGGAATACGATCATCTTCAATTGATATCAGAGACACGCCATGTTAATCCATCAACGTTGATAATAGTAATTTTTTTTTATTATTCTCGTGTTACTATTCAAGCTATTAAATTAAACAATTAGTTGTTGTATGCATATAGGGTAATATATCAAGTTATATTAGTGTTGAGATTTAATAAGTTATTGTATAGAACCGAGATAGATTCTATTTTTTTAAATCTTAAAAGAGGTTTCAATATGTGCTCTAAGTCAATAATGATTAAATCTTAATTTTTTTAATATACCTGATTTTTGTTTAATTCTATATAAGATACTTGTGATTCATGTTGATGAATGATGATGATTATATACTCTATATTATGAATTGCCATAGATAGAAGCTTGTAATGCAATGGACTTGGAACTTTCTACTCTGGGGCAAGTTTCCATTGGTTTTCCTAAATTTTATTATTGTTTAAAATCCTCATGTAAGGCCCACACATGTGGGTATAGGTCTATCGTAATATCATTAAAGAATAGAGATCTAATTAAAGAATAGAAACGGTAGATTCCTAGATGGTGCTGAAGAT
>CM018892.1:7604601-7612101 GCA_009663005.1 Actinidia chinensis
TTATATATATATATATATATAAAATAATACATAAAGCAGTAAAAACCTCCATTGTCGGTAATCCGAGCGGTGACGGTTGAGTAAATTAATTACAAACACTGAATAAAACTTTTATTCAAATGTAAATAAAATAAAACTTACAAAGTTTACTGGGGAAAATCTTTACTGAAGATCTCTTGAGATCTTAAGACTTGTAACTTAATACATGTTTGAATGTTTACAGGTAGAAGGAGGATAGAAGGGTTAGGGAGATGAAGTCTGAGGAAGGGTGAATCTTTTCTCAATTTTGGCTTCCTTTTCTCTTGCTGATTGAATGCCTCTTTTATAGACCCAGGACATCGTTCGTGACTTTCGGTGATCATGCAGCTTTCGGTGGAAAGCAAAAAAGTGTACAGTGATTCGTGAATAGTGAACAGTGAACAGTGACTTGTAAATAGTGACTTGTGAACAGTTATAGTGTATAGTGAAAGTGAACAGTGATTTTAACTGCTTTTATTATTTTCACAGCAGCTTTTCTACCATTTAACTGATAGTAGTGACTGAAGCTGAGAAAATGTTGACTTTATGCAAAAGGATCTTGGGCATCTTGAGATTCTGACTGGGCTAAATGAGCTGTAGAGCTATTAGAACCGTCTAACTCTTCATTTACTGTTAACTGGGCCTGGGCTTGGACCTGGGCTAAGAGTAGATTAGCTACTCTTCGAAGCTCAGTATTGTCTTGAATCATCTCAACTTTCTTTGACTTGCTTCTTGGTTTACTTGTTTTGGTACTAGAAGAGGGGTTGTCTAGTTTTAAAGTTGAATAACTTGTCTTCACTACTGCAGGTGGTGGAGTAGTTGGGATCTGCTTGACTGGAGTGGGAACTAAAACTGGGAATTCTAGCTTGACTTGATCAATGATTCAGGGATGTTTAAAGGCATCCCACCATTTAACAAAGTGTTGTCTTATGACTATGTTCTTGGCAATATTGTATTGCCATGTGAATATCCAAGGGACTTTGTATTTTGACATAAAAAGCAACAAACTGGGGAATTGACTATAATGTGAGGTAACTTTGTATTTAGTGGAAAAGTAGGTAACTTGATCAGAGAGTTCAGTCGGTAAGATTTCAGGAATTGCTCTATGAAAATCCCACCAACAGAGAAACCAGGAGGGGATAACTGATTTAAATTTGTGGTCAAAAGAAATGAACCACGAATGTAGGAATGACTCGTTTTGATGTAAAAGAACTTTGAATCAGGATTCAATATAATCATAATAACTATACTTAAGTTCATGGTTGGGCAGGTCTCTAAGGATAAAAGGATGACCCCATTCATCAAGAGAGATAATATTATGAATATAAAGAGAATGGTAAATGCCTTTTGGAAGGATCTCTTTTATCAAAGATGGGCCTGAATATAACTGACTGGTGTTTGAGGAGGATATCCTTGTAGAAAACAATTGACTTGTGAGGGTGCATTAGAGTAAAATGCCATCCTGGGGGAAAGAAGGATTTAGCAAGTTCAATTGGGTCTCTAATATTCTTGTGGACTGGTTCAAGAAAAAAAAGGTTAGTATAATGTGGTTTTAATAAATAATCAGACCTGTAAAAGAGGTCATTTTATTTTGACTGGTCGTAAGGGTAGAGGTGTAACTAGGTCTGGGTATGGTGCCCAAAATTTGGTATCTATTGACTAGTTCAAGAGAGGGTGTAGGAGTTGTTAATTGATCACAAGTAATGAGGGCAAGCTGTTTAGAGGGGGATTTTTTTACTAGAAGACATCTGCAAAAGAAAAAGTTAGAAATAACTAAGAATTGATAAATAGTTATTGAGGTAAATAATTCTCTGTTGATATTCACAAATGCGCTGGATACGCCACTTAATCTCATATCTCGAGAGGATTGGGTCGAATCCATGGGTATGAATGTTTTCAATTTGAATCTGGCATCGTTTCATGACTTTAGTAAGGTGGATAATTCTTGCTTTATACTGAGAGCAGAAGGGAACTGGCATGGTTATGGTTTACCCTGTAAGAATTCTCGAGTCAAGAAATCAGGAATTGAATTCTGACTTCCCTTAATGTATTCAATATCAAAATAGAAAATGCTTAATATAGATTGCCATCTGGCAAAGATTTGTTTACTTGCAATATTTTTGACATCTTTTTGTAAAACATATTTAGCACTTTTGCAATCAACTTTTACTAAAAATTTTTGATTTAAAATATCATCTTGAAATTTAAAGATACACAAAACAATAGCTAAAATTTCCTTTTTTATAGTACTATAGTTACTTTGTGCTTTATTCCAGACTCCTAAATGGAATCGAACAATTTGTTCAGGAGAAGTAGGGGTGACTCTCTAGAGAAAGATGCCTCCGTAACCAACATCAGAAGCATTAGTTTGAATAATTTTAAAGGAATTATCAGTAGGAATACCAAGACAAGGGAAGGTCTTGACATACATCTTTAATTCTTTGACTATAGAGGTATGGATCGAAGTCCAAGGAGGAGGATTGTCTTTTAATCTTTCAAAAAGAGGTTGACATTTTTTCCTAAAGGTCTTTGTAGAATTCATCAATGTAGTTTAATGAACCTAGGAATCTTTGTAACTGGGTTTTGTCTAAGATTTCATCAGGAAATTTATCAGCAAACTGGATAGACCTGTTAATAGGAATAAAGGTTCCTTGATAAATATTATACCCTAGAAATCTAATTTTAGTTTGGAATAACTCAATTTTGGAGGCAGAAATAACTAGACCATTATACTTGCCAGTTTCAAAGAATGTGTTCAAATGTTTCCAATGTTCATCAATTGAGTTTGAAAAGATAAGAGCATCATCAATGTAAACAATAGAAAATTGAGTATAAGGGTTAAATATTTCATTCATGATATTCTGGAATTCACTAGGAGCATTTTTTAATCCAAAGGGCATGACGTTCCATTCGTAATGTCCAAAGGGGTAGTAAAGGTAGTTTTATATCTATCTTTGGGATGAATTTGTATTTGCCAAAATCTACTTTTTAAGTCGAATTTTGAAAATATAACAGCATTACTTATTCTTTTGATTAAGTCTTTTTTGTTAGGAATGGGGTACCTTATCCATTCTAAGACTTCATTTAAATAGGTTTATAGTTAATGACTAGGCGAGGGACCCCTCTTTCGATTTTAGAACTTTTGTTAACATAAAAGGCAGGACATGACCATGGTGATTTACTTTTACTGATTATGTTATTTTTTAATAACTCGTTTATTTCTTCCTTGCAGGTTTCCATAAGATCAGAAGTCATTTGAATTGGTCTAGATTTAGTGGGGATATTTCTTTCATGAAACTCTTTAATATAAGGTAAGGTTACTATATGTTTTTTCCTATGCTAAAAAGCACTTGGCAGGGAAGCACATATATTATTTTCTAGTTTTATTTTAAACGTAGTTATCTTATGTTTTAGTTGCTGATTATCTAACTGGTTTTTAATTCTCTTATATTTTAATTCTTCTTTAAGAAAATTAATTTGTTTTTCCTTTTGGTTAATTACATTAATAGATATGGAATAATTTTGAAGTCGTTTTAATTCTATAATTTCTGGTTTAGAAGTAAATTTAAAGGTTACTTGCTGGCCAAGTGGTTTAGATGTTAAGCCTCCAGTATTGGTAGTAAAGGGATATAATAAGTAAATAAAAGGAATTCCGAGAATTACTTTATCAGTCATGTTTTTTACCAAAATAAAAGAAGTTTTGAAACAAACATTATCTTGGTAAATATGAACCTTGGGTAATTTATATCTTATTTCTATTTTACTACCATTTGCAGTGCTTAGTTTTTCAGTGGTTTTGTGATAAAATTTAGTAGGAATTAAGCCTTCTTGTATACAGTTTAAGTCTACTCCTGTATCAATCAAGGCTATAACTTCTATTTCGTAGTCTTTAATAATTATTTTCACTTTAGAATACCATTTTTGTAGGGTGATTTTATTAATAATATTTATTCTATTGTCATCGTTATCAGTAATTTCTTTACTAGATTCTGCCTCATCAGATGACTTTTTATCAAGTTCTGCTAATTTTCTGTCTAATTTTAACATGGTTAATTTTTGTTCTAAATTTTTATCTTTTGTTTTTAAGTCTTTTATTTATGTTTTAATTAAATTAATTTCATGTTGGAGATCTTTTAGAGAGACTTCTTTTTGTTTACCTTTTTTAAATTTTTCTAAAGTATTATTAAGGCTTATAAAAGGTTTATCTTTCTGGGGTTTTGGTTCTGTCCATAAAGATTTTAATTTATTAATATATTGTTGTTTTATCTTGTTATCTTCTAATTTACTGATTAACTCAATTAGCGCTTCTTCTTCATGTTGAAGTTTTGTCAAAACACTAACTGTTTTACAACAAGTGTTGGTACATCCGATTGACTTCATTATTATTGGAGGATGAATAGCTCGTAGTATCATGTGGATTTTCAGAGTTGTCAAAAACGTAACTTTCTATGTTTGTTAGCTTAAATATGTTGAAGATCTTGTTTTTATCTTCCTCAGAAATTTGTAATTTATTTATTTTTAATTTAGACCAACATTCATTCTTGTAATGACCCTTTTTACCACATTTGTGATACGTAATATCTTTTTTATTATATTTTGTATGCTTACTATATTTTTTAGTAGTCTTTTGCTTAGGATTATCATAAAATTTGTTATTTTGAAACTTATTGTGTTTATGTGTGTTATGGGCTTTAAATTCTCTAACTTTACTCTGTTTATGTTTTCTTATTGAAGGTGCAACTGGCGGCAGACCATATTGTTCGCAAAAGTTACCTAGTTCATATTTAGCTTTGTTTTTGTCCTTACTTTCTTGTTTTTTAATCTTCATATCAATACACATTCTTAAGCCTTCTTTTTGAATAGTGCTTATTATATCTCCATAGGTTAATTGATCGTAATCTATGGTTCATGTAGGTTGACTAAGGACGTCTCTTATCTTATGGGCAAAAAGACTAGGTAAACCATTTATGAATTTTTTTTCCAAAAAGGTTTAGTACAATCATCGCATAACATGACTCGGGAGGTAAATACATCTTTATACCATCTAAAATCAATGAGCGTTGGGCAACTGAGGTTGCTTAGTTGATCATGTATTCTAGAGTATATATCACTAGGTGTACCTATAAAATGTTTAATTATTGTATAAATCAAAGTATTGATTCCATCGGGTTTCCCTGATCCTATAGATTCATCAAAAATGGGAAGGTTGTTTTCATCAAGTTGAATAACATTTTTAATATTTTCTCGTGACTCTTCTGTGAGATACTTATCCCACCAAGATTTTAGCATTTCAGTAAAGCCAAAGGTTAATAACTCTACTATGTCTGCATGGGTGTAATCTAAATAATTAGTAAGGTAACTATTTGAGACCATGGATAAATGGTGTAATTTCTGTAAAATGCCATTTTCACTAAGACCATCAATATTCCACTCGTATAATTTTTTAGCTTTTACTGAAAATTGATTATCTAGATTTCTTTCTTCATATTGAAGATCAGGAGGAGTAGGTCTAGAGTACCAATTTTTTGAGACAGAAGTGTGACCAGGAGTAAATTTTATTTTATTAATGTTAAATTGATTTTCTAATTCAGATAAATCTTCATCAGTGGATTCTTTATCAGAGGTTGGTTTTTCATTTTGATTAATGACCTTAATGGATGATCCTTCGTCTTTAAGTTGGGCTTTTGTTTCTAAACGAGAAAATAAATCTTCAATTATTTGAATATCTTTTGTTGAGTTTTTAAGACCAAGTTTATTTCTATTGCTTGGTAGGGTAATTATTGGTGTTTCTAAGTTGACTTTAGAAGTAGTAGCAGATTCATTAATAAGAGGTTTATTATCAATCTTTGTTTCTATTTTATCTAACTGTTTTCCGATAGTTGTTAGGTATTGATTAGTATAATTATTTTGTTCAATCACTTTTTTAATTTCAGTGTTATCGTTAGGTAATTTGAAAGGGGTGGCTTTCATGACTGATCCTTTATGTTCAATAATAACAGTTTCTAAGGGAGGGTGACTAGAGGAAATAGAAGTGTTATCTGTGATTTTCCAAGAGGTTTTAGTAATAACATTGAGTTTTTTATGGTAACTTCCTAGGTAATCAAAGAATTTAAGATCAGATTTTATTTCAAACATAAATTTTCTCCAAGACATTATTATTCTATCTATTTGCTTCTTAGTATATTTACTTCTAAGTACGTGTCTTTTAATTTTATTTTCTTTTGATCTATAATCAATTGTAAGTTGATCAATGTCGGGTATAAATTCTTTATGTATAGTTAATAATTATGGATTAACTGGGGTACTAACTTCAAAATCTGTTTGTGTAGGTGATTCTTGGGATGATTCTTCTTCTTCTTCCTCTTCTTCTCCGAATCGAGGATGGGTTGAATACTTAGGTTTACTAATTTGTGGAGTAGTCTCGACTCCTTGTAATTTTACTTTAGGTTCCAATGGATCAATAAAACTTTTACTTGATTTGTAACTACTCATCTTGTCAAAGCTATGTTTACTTTTTCTAGATGTACTGGCCAGACTTCTGTTGTCAAAGCTATGTCTAGAAGGGGTGTTTATTCTAAGATCTTTAAAGTTTTTTTTTACTGTTCCGTCTGAGTATTGTTGTACGTAGTCTAAATCATTTGTGTGTTTCTATATTTTACCTTGGTAACTTTCATTAATTAAAAGCTAGTTATCCGGAAGGGTAATATCTTTCCAAATAATAGGTCTGGGTATTCTAACATTAGCATTACCCGTGCTACTTTGTATTAGTAAGGTTTGAACACTAGGACTTTTAACTAAGGCATGGACATTCAAGTTAGTTTTCATACATTTATAATATATTTTGTAAATTAAGGCTATTGAATGACCTTCAATCATATTAGTAAATTCTCCAGAAGTTTTAATATTTAAAGTGACTGCTTTTAATATGTGTGGATCACTAAGGCTTAGTGTGAAATCTGGGAAACAGTTAAAATAAAAAAGTCCATCATGTAGACTGGATTCTAACACTCCCATTATACTAGTTTTAAAATCTCTAAATCTTGCATCTCGTAATCCTATCAATATGGATGAATTTATTCTTTTAGTAGTTAATGGTTTAACAGCTACTTGGATTAATTCTATATGAATAAAGTTGCGACCTCGAAATCTATGTTTACTAAGAGATTCTTTATTTAATAGACTACAAGTTTCATACTCTTTAGTTAAAGCATAAATTTGTTCAACAATTTTGACTTTCATATCAACCTTAAAAGATGACAGTAAGAAACTAGTTTTATAAACTTCTTTGATCGGTATTTTGGGTATTTCCCAATTATGTAATTCATTTTCTAAATCTTGATATTCATGTTCTTCTTCATTGATTGGTTTTTTAATATCCGGGACTGGTATTGTAGTCAAAGAAGATCGGAACTGACTGAAGAATTACTTCTAAACAATCTATTCATGTTTTCTTTGTTCTTTAAAGAAATTCACTAATTCTTG
>CM018892.1:7627101-7629601 GCA_009663005.1 Actinidia chinensis
GGAAAATACCATTCTTTTCCAGAATAAACCTTTCTATACTGAGTCGTCCTCCTTCTTGCCTTCCTTAAACACTTGGTTACCCAAACCACCTAATGAATCTTCCAATTTTTTCACTCCCATATATTCTTTTGATATCACTCCTAATTCTTCACCATTAACTTCGGATACTCAAACTATCTCCAATATGCCTGTCTCTCATACTCTTCAAGCCGAGAACGCGTCTTTTCCCCTTCATGGCAATCCTTCTAATTCTCATGGTGAATCTCCTTCTCACATGTATGACTCTCTAAACCAGGACATCTCATCCTCGGGCTCCTCCTCCATGCCTTAATCTCAGGATACATCCAATCCTTCACAAATAAGTGTCTCATCTCCTATATCTTCTCCTTCTTCTCCCATCATAGCCAAACCCCACCATTATAATACCAGGCTACGTAATAACATTACAAAGCCAAAATGCCTACTTTATCTTCACACCACCATCATCTCTCCAACCACCAATCCCTCAACCTTCAAATAGGCCTAGCAACATCACGATGGGCAAGCCAGAGGATGATTTAGAATGCCTTATTGAATACCCCGATCCTTAAATTATCTTTACTTATTAGAGAAATAAAAATTATTAGAATTAAATTTAATTCATTATAGAATTTTTTTTTGGGTTGTAATTGAAAGAGTGATAACTTTTTTTTTTTTTTTTTTTTTTGAATAAAGTTAAAAAAGAACTTTTAAATTGAAGGAATTGAAGTGTAAATTTTCATAAATTAATGAATGAGAATGTCATGGATGACATCATCTTCAATATCTTTACTTTAACCTATTCTTCCTTTTAGGTATAAAAGAAAAAAAAAGATAAGAACCGTGTGTCGTATATAGGTGTAGTGCAATATATTATACATGTGTGTAGGACACATAAAAAAAGAGAGGAAGGGATTGTGTGTGTGTGAGTGCATGTGTTGTGCATAAAGCTAAGGCCCAAACACTTTCCAAAAAATAAAAAGGGTGCTGCAAATGAAATAGAAGGAACAGAGTGAGATGTAGAGAGAGTTCAAGGAAAGAAAGGAAAAGAGAGAAGAAAGCCGATAGAGTGAGAGAAGAAGAAAATTCTGGAGAAAAACAGACCAGAATTTAAATTATTCAAGGTTTTCTTCTAAGGTAAAATTCAATCTATTCTAATTTTTTTTAGATCCCAAAAACCCCAAATTATGTCATTTATATATATTTTCAAAATCAAAATTTTGAATAGGTCAAGAATTTATTTTACCTTTACAACAAGTAAATGGTATTCTGATCATAACTTTTTCATATTGATATCCGAATTACCAATTTAAAGTTGAGTTAGAAGATATTTTAAATTATATAAAACTTACGTTATTTAGAACTTTATTTCAAAATTCAGATTCTAAATAATCTTAATTGGACATGCCATATAAATTTCAAAACTGAAAAATTTATGTGAACAGAAAGCTTGCGAATTTTATAAAAATATTTACATTACATTAAAAAACATTTAATATTTTTATATATGATACATATATATGTCTAGGATCAAGTATTTAATTTTAGAATTTATGGACAAATTGAAAATATCAAAAACAAATTATAAACCGAGCTACTGACAGAAGAAATTCTGTGCAGAAACTGAAGGTCGTTAGAAGAATTTTTAAAAAAATAGTATATAGCGTATAAATAATAGTATTTTACGGTAGATACATATATGTGTTCATAAATATGTTGTGTAAAATTTTCAGAGTCAAATTATAATCGAGAAAATTTATAAAAATCATATACGACTCACTGTTTAAATAAATGAAGTGCGGAAATTGAACTATTATGGTTCAACTAGAACATTATAATTTAGTGTATATTCAAGCCACGAGACTATAAATCTAACGTCTGAATATAAATATAGGATCAAATTCGAGACAGTTAGCTACGAGAGAATACGAAAAGGGGCGTAAAATACGCGTAGGTGAGTTTTGTTATTTTTACCTACTTAAAATATTTTGAATAATGATAGCATGTGTTGTATGTTAAATCTTATGTTTTATGTTAAAAGCATGCTATATTTTTAATGTGCCATGAAATGAAAAAAAAATAATTGTGAATGTTGATGTTAAGACGAACATGGTTCTAACGTGCCCCCGACGCTAGGGGAAAAGAATATAGCGGTGTGATGTTATAAGGAGATCATTGCAGATGATTAGGATGATATCATGCCATTTATATTATGGGGTCGCGCCCTAATTACTGGTATCGTTGACCGGGTGGTGTCGCCAAGTTGTCAATCAATATGATTATGAATTTTGATATAATAAAAGGGTAAGTGGTCTAAATTGAGCCAATGGTTGAAATAAAATGATTGACAAAAGAGAAATATTTTCATGTATGAAATTGAATTTAGTTGTATATTTAATGGGGCCACATGTTGTTATATAACTGACTCACACTAGCCTAGTTGCTTAAGACGTAGTCGTACGTAACATTTCAGGTAATGATG
>CM018892.1:7634601-7637101 GCA_009663005.1 Actinidia chinensis
CGTTGCCAGACTCAACTCAGTGTGGAAACAACCGCCGATGGAGTTAGAAAAGAATTTTACAATAGAAGAACGCCTAATCGAATCCATGGGACACCAGAGTAAAAAATCAGAAGCAAAGCTATTCATTGGTCAAAGTTGGTGGGAGAACCCGTCGGACGGGAGAAGCCACTGGAGAAAGAAAAGTGACATGCGGCAGAAATACCCAAACCTTTTGGTATAATTTTAACTTATGCCTTGTTATATATGTGATTGAAGTATTAATATAGATCGAGTTGAGTCGATGAACCAGATATAGTCAATGATAGAGATGATGTAAGACAAGTTTGGAGGGACCAAACTTAATAAGGTGGAGCGGATGTAATACCCCGATCCTTAATTATCTTACTTTATTAGAGAAATAAAAAATTATTAGAATTAAATTAATTCCTTATTAGAATTTTTTTTTTTGGGTTGTAATTGAAAGCGTTATAACTTTAGAATAAAGTTAAAAGAACTTTTGAAATTGAAGGCATTGAAGTGTAATTTTACAAATAATGAATGATAATGTTATGATGAACATCCCAATCATTAACATATCTTTACTTTACCCTAATTCTTTCCTTTTAGTTATAAAAGAAAAAAAAAGATAAGAACCGTGATGTGGTATAGGTTAGTGCATATATATGATACAGGTGTGTAGGACACATAAGAAAAAGGCGGAAGGCGATTGTGTGTGGTGAGTGCATGGGTGGTGCATAAAGCTAAGAGCCAAAACACTTTCAAATAAAAAGGGTCTGCAAATGAAATAGAAAGGAACATAGTGAGAGGTAAGGGTTCAAAAGGAAAGAAAGGAAAAGAGAGAAAGAAGGCCGATAGGTAGAGAGAAGAAGAAAATTCTGCGAGAAAACAGACAGAATCTAAATATTCAAGTTTTCTTCTAAGGTAAAATTCAATCATTCTCATTTTTTTAGATCCCAAATAAACCCAAAATTATGTAATTTATATATATTGCAAAATCAAAATGTGAGTAGGTCAGAATTTTATTTTACCTTACACAGTAAATGTATCTGATCATAACTTTTTCATAGATATCCGAATTACTCAATTTAAGTTGAGTTAGAAAAGATATTTAAATTATCTAAAACTTTTATTTAGAACTTTATTTCAAATTCAGATTCTAAATGAATCTTAAATTGACATGCAATATAATTTCAAAACTGAAAAAATTTAATTTGAACAGAAAGCTTGCGACATTTTATAAAAATATTTACATAATTAAAAACATTTACATTTTTATATATGATAAATATATATGTCTAGTTATCAAGTTATGTAATTTTATGAATTTATGACAAATTTAAAACTCAAAACAAATTATAAACCGAGCTACTGACAGAAGAAATCTGTGCAGAAACTGAAGTCGTTAGAAGAATTTTAAAAATAGTTAGATAGCTTATAAATTATATAGTATTATTTTACTGTAGATACATATATGTGCTCTACTATGTTGTGTAAAAATTTTCAGAGTCAAATTATAATCGAGAAAAAATTATAAAAAATAATATACCGATCCTGTTTAAATAATAAGTGCAGGAAATGGAAACTATTAATGGTTTCTAACCTAGAAAAAATTAAAATTTTAGTGTATTATCATAGCCACGAGATATTAATCTAACGATCTGACTATTAAATATAGGATCCAATCGAGGACGTACGCTACGAGAGAATTACGAAAAGGGCGTGAAAATACGCTGAAGGTGAGTTTTGTTATGTTTTACCTACTTAAAAATATTTTGAATAATGATAGATGTTGTTGTATGTTTAAATCTTAGTTTATGTTACAAAGCTGCTATATTTAATTGTGCCATGAAATTGAAAAGAAATAATTTGGAATGTATGAGTTAGACGACAATGGTTCTAAACGGTGCCCCGACGCTAGGGAAAAAGAATATAGAGGGTGTGATGTAAATAAGGAGTCATTGCAGATGATTTAGGATGATATCATGCCATTTATATTATGGGGGCGCTCCCTAATTCCTGGTGATCGTTGAACGGGATGTGGTTCGCAAGTTGTCAATCATATGATTTATGATTTTTGATATAATATTAAAGGGTAAGTTGGTCTAAATGAGCAATGGTTGAAATAAATGATGACAAAGAGAAATATTTCATGTAGGAAATGCATTATGTTGTATATTTTCATGGGCACATGTATGTTCATATACTTGACTCACCTAAAGCCTAGTGCTTAAGACGTAGGTCGTACGTCACATTTCAAGTAATGAGAACGAAAGTGGAACGCCAATTGAAGGCGGGGTGAACCCTAGCCATTGATTTTGGAAGGCCTAGACGTATAAAATCAGTATAGGAATGAGTGATTAATATTATAGTTTTATTAAGGTTGTGCCAATATTATGGATAAAAATTATATGCTCATATTTTATGCAGGATGAATAAAGATTATTTGTATGGAACATCAGCTTGGTTATTTTGAATTATTTTCCGCATGTTTTATTGTTTC
>CM018892.1:7662101-7664601 GCA_009663005.1 Actinidia chinensis
TTGAACAACATGAATATCTTCTAAGGATGGTAGGAAAATGTGGGTGTTAATAAGAACGTGTGTAGGTTATCCACAGCTAGGGAGTATACCTGGCATTACTAAAGTGGTAGTTTGGTTATTTCTTGGTACAAGTGCGAAAGCTCAGCCTTGTCGGGGTTGATTACCCCTCCTTTTGATTATAGGTCGTTGTACTGAGACTGATGCTGACGTTCCCGCTCCTTGTGTTCTATTATTCCTTAAACAATCTTTAACTTGGTGACCCTCTTGGCCACACCCATAACATGCCGTGCTTCCCTTACGACATGTGCCCCAATGCGTCTGACAATTTTGGCAAATTGGTACTTCATTGTACATGCTGTTTCCTTGGTGCCTGGTGTTTTCCTATGGGGTTGATGGATTTTCAGTTGAAGATCCGGAACTCTTGTAACACCCCGAAATCATTCCATTTCGTCAATTATGTAAATTATATCCGTATGCTAGTTAAAGTAAGTAATTATGATGTTAGGAACCAAAGTGATCAAAATTAAAGTAGAACTCTTCGAAACCTTAAAATTGAGTTTTCTGCTTAGAATCCTTCTTAGTGTTCGAACACTAGTATTGGCATTCGAACGCTAAAGCCAAATTCTCTTAGCATTCGAACGCTAAAAGCAGGGTTCAAACGCTTACGCTTGTAACCAATTTTATGCTCTTAAGACGTTCGAACGCGGCATTCGAATGCTAGCCAATTTCTTCTTGGCATTTGAATGCTAGAAGGAGCGTTCAAACGCTACAGCCTATAACAAAGACCGCCCAGCCTCACGTCTTTAGAGCGTTCAAATGCTAGTGTCAATTTCCTTCTTAGCGTTTGAACTCTCATGAGGGCGTTTGAACGATAACAATAAGTGTAAAAAAAAGAAAAAGAGAAAATAGAAAAAGACGAACAAAAGGTTTATGATGGGGGAAGGCACATGGGATTATTACCCATGTGCACCTTCAATTATATACACACACAAACCCAACACACACACGTACAAGAAAGAGAGAAGAGAGAAGGAAAAGAGAAAAGAAAAGATGAGCAAGGAGTCCAAATAGGGGAGAGCACATGGGATTATTTCCCATGTGTGTCTTGGGTTATACACCCCACCCCACCCATCGCACACCACACACGCACGTAAAGAGAGAGAGAGGAGAGAAAGAGAGAAGAGAAGAAAGAAGAGTAGGGAGAAGAGAGAGAGCTCATCAAAGCCAAGAAAAACTATTATTGAAACTTGAAAAAGCTTGGGAAAGAGGTGAAAAACTCTAAAACCTTATATGTTCAAATATGTAGATATGTAGTGAATGTTGGTTTTAAAGATTCCCTTGAGTCTCGTTTGGGTTGAAAATCAAGGATTAGGGGTTGAATTAGAGTAAAATGGAAGTGGGGTTGAAAACCCCCAAATTATCAAAGTTAGGGTTTCTAGATTTCAATCTTGGATCCCTTCCATTTTAATGGTCATTTCCCTTTAATTTTTGAATTATATTCATCCTAGTAAATCAATTTTTAGATCTTTTAAAGAGTGGGAAAGTTTGGTTATGCTTGGGGAGTTTTTGGTTAGTTTTGGGACTGAATTTCTGCTGTTATATAGGCCTGGCATTCGAACGCCCGATATAGAGTTCGAATGTTCTGACCTTTGCAACTTAGATACTATATTTTATAGAATGGGCATAACTTTCTCTAAAAAATTTGAATTGGTGCACCGTTTGAAGCGTTGGAAAGTAAACTCATATAATTTTCTACTAACATAAAGTTTGTACTCTAATTCCTTGTATATTGTGATATATTGAAGTTTAAACTAACCCAAAAATTTACCAGCAACATTATTTTTTAAAATTTTAGTTCCTTTTTCCATGGGACATAACTTCTTCATTCGGAATATATTTTTGACCCATGATCTACCAAATTAAAGGTCCTTAAGTCTATTTTCAAATGAGATTAACCTAGAATGTAGGCTATTGTCTTGAGGTGAATGTGATGCAATGAATGAACTAGTGTTGAAGGAGCATATTCTAAATCCATAACTTTTATGTTCTTATCTACTTTGACGGTCATGATCTAGAGAATTATCTTATTTGTTATCACGAGAGTGAAGTGTTGACAAATGGTTAGTTAGGGACCCTTGAGCCTATTCCTAAGAGTGTTGTCCTAGAGCGAGCGTACCTTGGGTCGAGTCGGAAGTTTTATATTATTTGATTCGTTTATTCTCGTATAATCGAGCTTAATATTAATGTTTTCATTCCTTACTTGTAGGAACACCTTGCTTAGCACTTAGTCAAGGGAATCGAGGTGAGTAATATGATACCATGTACAAAATTACGTACTTTCAAAATGTTTTCAATATATACTATGTTATAAAGTAAATATTTTCCATACTTTTAATGCATAAATGATTATGTTATTGTTATGAAAGCCATGTCTTTTAATACATGCAACGTTAGTATGTTATTAAGCAAATCCATGGATGAATGTTTCTAACATGAGTAT
>CM018892.1:7674601-7684601 GCA_009663005.1 Actinidia chinensis
TTTTGCCAAATAATTTAATAGAGTATTTCAGGAAAGAACATAAATGTTCAGGGTGCAAATAGAGAAAATTTCTTATATGTTGAGGGGGTAAATTAAAAAATTTTAGACGACATATTTCAACAGCATATTCCACTAATTTGTCAACCACGTGTCAACACGCATCCTATATTGAGCCACGTGTTGCCTATGTTTCATTTTCCATCCATGTTCTTCATGGAAATTGAAATGTGGGGTTAATTGCAAATGAAATGTTAGTTTAGAGTACAAATTAAAAAAATTAATAATAAAAAGGGCAAAGTGATAATTGCTCAATAATTTAAGAGGAAAAAATATAATTATCTATTAAGAGAGAGAGAGAATGGGGACAAAGACAAGTAAGAGAGAGAGAGAATGCACATTCACCGAGCACATGCACACCGCAGTCACTCACCTTTTGTACTTGGCCTAATCAGAAGCCTCCTTTTCATGTGGCGAGTATACCGAGTTTTTTTAGTTTTTAATCCTTTTTTAAAAAATATTTAAAAAAATAACGCAATTGAAAAAATATTTAAGGATCTAACACAGTTGGGAGAGTTGCTAGTGACTCAAGAGTCGCTAATAACAATGACAATTCTCGAGTCGCCAATGACACTGACGAATAGGTTAATAAAAAGACCAGATTCTTCTCCTTCCTCCTGTTCTCTCCTCCTCCACTATTCTTCCTCCCTTTCTCTACCCTCTTTTCTACTTCAACCACCCCCTCTCGCGCTGCTCTCTCTGTCTGTCTCTGTCCTCGTCGAACACCACTCCGGTGACCACTACCACTCTCCTCTCCTCTTACTCTCACAGATTCTCTCTCTTGCTCCCTCTCTCAATCCCCACTCACCTCCACCCCTGAACCACCCCCACCCCACCATTCCCACTTTTCCCCAATTTTCCCTCTTGCCCTAAATTTCTGTCACTTGACAACATCGTTTTCGCACCGCGAGTGCTCATCGGGACATCGTAGTACTCGGTTGACTATCTTAGCGTGGACTTCGTACTCACTTTGTAACGACCCGCCGACACCCACATATTATGATTTTCCCACCTAGTTCTTCTTTTTTTTTATTTTTTTAATTTGTGGTGATTTTACATTCTTACCTCCTTACAAAAAGTTTGTCCTCAAATTTTAGAATTTATTTTACTTTCAAAAGAGAAGATAGTGTTAGCGCATTCGTCTTCTCTCTCCATGTCGACTCTTCCATTTTGTGATTCCGACATATAAACTCGTACAAGCGGAATACCTAGTGTGAAGTACTTGCTCGCGTAGCGATCATAAAATGTGAATAGTTGTCTCAAACATATCGACAAATCTTTTTCTCTGTATCAAGGGTGGTATTCAATACGTGCTGGTCGAAACATAATTTTTCAAAATCGAATGTGAAAAACATTGTGAACATTTGCCAATTCCGTGGCAGGGGCAAGCGAATAGGCAAACGGGCCCCACCTTCTCCAGAATTCAAACGGTCCAATAAAATGTGGAGGATTCAATTTCCCGTTTATTCCAAAACGAATGATACCCTTTATGGAGATACCTTTAAAAATTACGTTGACTCCCTTGCGAGGGAATTCTAAATCTTTATACGCTTTCGCATAGCTCTGTTAACGACTCTCGGCGGATGAATTCATTGTTGTATCAAAGCAATCTTTTCTGTGGTTTCTTGTACAATCTTGAGGACCTGAGTCTTCCATCCCCAACTTCAGTCCAACAAATAGGGGATCGACATTTTCTTCATACAATACTTCACATGGGGGCCTCTGAATGCTCGCTTGAAATGTTGTTATAAGCAAAATTCTACTAACGGTAAATGCTCTTCCCAACCTCTTTGAAGTCAACATGCATAGCCGTAACAAATCTTTCAGTATTTGAATCACTCTCTCGATGTCCGTCGGTCTAGGGTCAAAAGCAGTACAAAATTCAATTGAGTTCCATAGCCACTTGCAAACTTTTCAAAACTGTGAAACAAACCTCGTGGTCGCGAGATCTGATATGATAGGACATAGGTTTTCATGAAGGCAATTGATTTCCTTTATGTATAGGTTGGCAAGTGGATCCATCTTGTGCTATTTCAGAGCTAAGAAATGTGGCGACTTGGTGAGATGGAGTTGCGGATTGAGTGAGACGGTCGACAATTACCCAAATGGATCGTTTCTCTCTATGCGAAGGTGGTAACCCTCGATAAAATCCATATAATGTGTTTCCATTTCCATCTGGAAGGGAAGAGAAGTCAACAGTCTCTTGGACGTTGGTTGTGCCACTTTCACTCTTTGACAGTGAATTGCACGGGCTACATACCTTGCAACGTCTTTCTTTCATGCGTGGCCACCAAAACATTTCACTCAGATCATGGTACATCTTGTGCATCCTAGGTGAATAGCAAATTTTGAACTATGGGCTACTCTAAATTTATTGCTTAATTTAGCCGAACGTGGTACACCACAAGTCCATTCAATCCAAAACGCCATCATAAAAGAAAAATCATTGGCGTTTCCTTGCTCCACTCGTCCGGAGTTCCTCAAATGATATCATCCATTTGCGCTGCCTTGATCCTCTCAATGATAGTGGGCTCCACCGTAGAGAGAATAAAACAATAGAATCCTCCTTGTAGACACGATCTCTACGTCAAGTTAGTTCCTCAAAATCTTCTAGAGTGGGGGTTGGGTTGTGATCATGTACGCTAATTTTCGAAAAGATTTCCGACTGAGGGGCATCCGCACAAACATTGCTTTACCGGGGTGGGGTGGTAAAGATCGTAAGATGTAATCCTTCATAAGTTTCCAAAACCAACGTCGCTGCCGCATGTTGAGGTTCTTTTGGGGTGAAAAGTACTGAGGCTTTTGTGATCTGTGTAAATCACATGGCTCTCCATAAAAATATGATGCCAGATTTTGAAGGGCCCAAAAAAAAAATCACTGATGCAGTTCAAAGCGTGGGTTGTGGGTTGGGTAGTTCTTCTATAAGGTTTAGTTGTCGATGAGGCTCCATCAAGCAATCACTTTCTATTTGCATCAGAACACACCCAAGTCCCTTAAGCGATGGCATCGCTTTAAAATCACCCCATAGCCACCCCCTTCCGTTGGTAGAGTCAGAATAGGAGCCGATATCAAATGATTCGCTCCCAGAAGTAATCTTTTACCGCAAGTGTACGGGTCGCGAACGTAGTAATAAACCGATAATTCGGTATCGTTCTCTCCCAGGGCCCTAGCTAAATATAAGTGTAGCACCAACTACACTATACTAACTCGGATCAACTAGAAATTATATGAATTGAACCTAAAAAATAAAAAAAACAAAATAAAAAATTCTTGTGTTGGGTTTGTTGATTTTAAACTAAATATAATTAAAAAAATAATAAAAAATTAATTTAACTTAATTAAAAAACAACTCAAAATCAATTGATCCAATCAATAGGTTCTCGGCATTCCAATGGACGTTTCTTTATAACTCAAATCCTTCGAACCATCGCGGGGTCGCGGATTCGAAAGTTAGATTTTAAAAACAATTGTTCTTTCAATCTTTAATTCGTGCAACAAATAAATGAACCCACTCAAGCATAATAAACGTTACAAGGCAGCGTATATACTGAGCCAAGCAATTCATATTATAACGTTACTTAAAAATAAAAATTTGATTGTTATAATCAAGGCGTGCATCATCGATTCGCATCCCAAAGATGTTATTCGAACATAATAGAACTCCCACGTTCGAAAGATCTAAAAACGAAAATAAGAGAGAAAGAGAAAATCAAGAAAATAAATCGGTGTGATGTATTAATTACCTCCATGTTTATTCCTTGATCCCCTAATCAAACCTTCACATCAATCCCAAGTTGGGAAAACTAGCCAAGCAGGCTAAAGAAAAGCATGTAAATAAAATCGAAACACAATTACGGGGTTATGAGAAATTGACTGGAATTGATAAATAATTAAACTTTTACAAAAATAAAATAAAGCCTAAGAATAATATAAAAACCTAAACTAAAAAAAGATAGGAAGAAACCCTAAACTCAAACGCATTCTCTAAAAGTATCTTTCGTGCATAAGAGATAAGGGAAGTATTTATAAGCAATACAAAGTAGAATCCTAATAAGGATTAGGAACTTTAAAACTTCCTAATTGTCCCGTACGTTGTATCTCTATTTTGACCACTTTTAAGATACGAATCAGCCAATTCCTATTAGATACAAAAATTGTAGACTTAAATCTTCTTCCAACGCGTCAAAAATCAGCTCAATAAGACATTGGATTTAAAAAGTTATGGCTAAATACCGAGACTGGATTTTATTTCACTTTTCAGCTCTCGCACTTTTCTAACTGTAAGCAAGAGAGTTCGAACTCTTATTGGGGGGGGGGGGGTAAATTTTTGCCCACTTTGTTGCCTTTTTTTCTTTCCTCATCAATTAACCTGCAATAAACTCAGACACGACTAAAGTACGACCACTGATAAAAGATCTAATTAAATAAATTATGCCAACTAGGTCGGTTAAATGGCGTTTGGACTACAATTTCATGTTTATCAATCACACACACAACCCAACTTAACCTTTTTTGCTAGTCCCTAGCAAATTAAACAAATCAAAAAATACTCTCCTTTCGTAAGAGTCCCGAAGCATTTTCGTATACATAAGTCTTAAAAAAACCCCGAGGTTGCCCTTATTGGACGAGTGGTGTCCTCGTGAGGGTTTTTCCAGTATGCTACCACCCACAAACTCACATTATGCGTTGTAACAAATCAAAATAATTATACAATAGTTTCTAACAAACTATAATGCAAGGCAATTCAATCAGCCAATAGCTACGCAACCTACCAAACCGTCAAGTGCAATATAAATAGAGATTCAAGTTGTGAAGTGGTAAAGTTGTATTCCCCAATTTTCAAACCATTACGCATCCGATCCATACACACAACCTATAGCCTCGGATTCAAACTCACAAGTCATACACTCTCAACAATTAGAAACACAAGTTCCTATCCAAGAAATTGCTCGTGTACGAGTAATATCAAAAATAATAAAATATTCAATAAGCATCCTAATTTCAAAACCGCAAAGATGTAAGTGATCGACTGGACAAACTTCAGAAGAATGTTCCCTCGTTAATGCAACCAGTTGTGAATTTTGCTTGATGGCTTTTACATGGCAAATAATTCGAAAACTTATGTCAATTCCGATATTTTAAGGCCATATGAAGTGAAAAATCGTCCAAGAAAGTAAGATAGATCAGCGGTAATTAAATCTCACATATGCATGGCCACTACACATGCCCACCTTAATAGCATACACCTTCAAACTCTTTTTTTTTTTTTTAACACTTTTCCAATTTTTGAAACTCTTTTTTCTCTTTTTTTTTTCTCTTCTTTTTTTCTTCACTTCTCAAAAATTACCCTCCCAACAATGCGCTTTTTTGTAGATTTTTTTTATATGCAATTACCGAAAAGAAGAACAGAAAAGAAGATATATGTGACTTGGCCTCAATGTAAATAAATTTGATATGCGTGTAAAGCATTAAAAGGTGTCCAAAAATTTCCAACTTTATAATCACACTACATGGTAAACCAATTCAAAATAGTGAAGCTATTCAACTAATGAATGTTCAATAATGTTCTTGAGTAAGTAAATCGCTAACAAAAACGTTCATGACTCTAAAACTCCAAGGTTAAAATCGTCCACTTTATGGAGGCATTTATTAAAATTTCTAACAGTTTCACTTCGAAAAACACGACTCGTGCGCAGTGTAAGTAGTTCTCATCTCCCGCTCTTATCTAGGCACAAACAGTAAAGTATCAATCCTTGCAAGACCTGATTTTGCATGATATCCGCTTAAAATAATCGTATTATGTTAAAGTCACTAGTTGCTTCAACTCTCTCTTTCAAACCAAAACACAAGATTCAGTAATGGTTCCCAAAACAAGAATTCTCAATCACATCCACAATAAAATTAAAAACCGAAAGATCAGATTTAAACATGGAATGCGAATCCACAATGAATTTGAAGAAACCAGAAAACAAACCTGTTTCGGATGACATGTAATAGAAAATAACCTGCTATCAACATCTAAATATGTTAGCAATAATTTTTTTTTTTTTAAAATTCAAATTTTTTTTTTAATTTTTTTTTTTATGAAAAATTAAACTACCCTAAAAACTAATTATCCTAAAACTAAAATGACGAAGTACTTCCCCCCAACTAGAGATGAGCATTCTTCGAAATGCGGAAAATAAAATAAAACATAAAACATACAACATAAAACATAAAATAAAAATAAACGACACGAGGGGGAAAAAGTGAAAGGGTAAACAATACCCTCTCCCCCCAACTATAATTAACTATACACACCACCATTCCAACAGGATCCCACTTAGATCCTTTAACAAAAATTTATCCGACCATACCAGATGATCAGATATTTTGAAATCTTTTTAATTTTTTAGACGCCTTACTATTGTGTGTACCACAAGCCCCTCTTTAAAAACATGTATTTTTTGAGATTATTGACTAATTGAATGAGATAAGGATCCACAACTCCATTAAATTTGTCAACTCCAAGAAATCTATTAACGTCCTACAACAATGGAGACTTAATTGGACCATCAATCAACTCAACTTTGTCCTCCTATAGATTAATTCTTTAGGTGTTGACTAATCTTGTGCAAAAGGTTTCGTGGTCCTCGCTGATGATCTCAACCTCAAACTACAAAGGGTTCACTATAGCGCATCACACACCTCACCATTTCTTCCTTATAAACATCTCTACCTCCCTCCTTTTGTTGTTGCTTTTGTTGTGCAATTATTAAATTCTCAAGTAAAGATTTCATCTTCTCCCATATGTTGGCTCAAGATTCATGATGATTGCTCAAATTTGGACTTTCGGGTGCAAAACTCATTTTAATCCTCATCTCCAATGTGGGAGGTTGGTATTGTTGTAGTGTTATTATATTTTTGCACAACAACTCTGAAAACTCATGAGGTCCTAGGACTTCAGGTAAAATCTGGTAATAACTGAACATATGGGACATGGCTCATGTATACAAATTCTGAGATCCTGAGTAGAATTGACATCGTTTTGAAATAACTTCTGGAAACTCATGAGCCTGAGGACATTCAGTCACAAGGTGGCTATCGACTAGCACATATAAGACATGGCTCATTGTAATCTTTCCTTGAGATCCTTGAGTGACATTAATATATTTCGAATAAACTACTCGGAAAACCATGAACCCTAGGACATTCAGTCACGTATGTGCTATTACTTTACATAAAGACAATGGCTCATCGTATTACAATTCCTCAACCAAGGGGATGGAGGTGAATTTGTGGAACGTTATAGAAACCCCATCCAATTTTAGGTTGTGCACTTCCAAATTATTTTTCAAAAGGCATCATCAAATTTTTTTTTTTTAAAACGAAAAATAAAAAAATAATGGAACGAATTACCCATGGCCTAGCCGAAGATTCTTCCGTCGGGGTAGATTGATGGAATTCAATTCACCAATTTGCTCTTCAACCCGCAAAGCTTTCTAGTGCCGCTTAGTCCTTGTCCCCCGGCAACGCGCCCAAAACTTGATTCGCTTCCAGAAGTGAATTCTTTACCACAAGTGTACGGGTCCCAAAGAGTAATAAACCGATAATCCGGTATCGTTCTCTCCCAATGGACCTAGCTAATATAAGCTGTAGCCTCAAACTCACCTATCTACTCGGATCAACTAGAATTTATGAATGAACCTAAAAAATAAAAAAAACAGAAATAAAAACTCTTGTGTTTGGTTTGCTTGATTTTTAAACAAATCAAATTAAAAAAATATAAAAATGAATTTAAATTTAAGAAAAACAACTCAAAATCTTGATCAATCAATTAGGTTTCTTTCTTCTCTCGTAATTCCCATGACGCTTCTTCAACTCAACTCCTTCGACACAATCGCGGGTCCTCGGATTCGGTAAGATTTAGATTTTAAAAACAATGTTCTTTCAAAATCTTTACTTCTTGCAAACAAATATAATGAACCCAACTCACGCAAAACGTTTACAGAAGGACGTATATACTGAGCCACAATTCATATATAAACAGTTACTTAAGAATAAATCTGATTGTTATAACAAGGCCGTGCAATCATCGATTCGCATCACAAGATGTTTATCGAACATATAGAACTCCCCAGTTTTCGAAAGTATCTAACGAAAACAAGAAGAAAGACAAAATCAGAAAACATAATCGGTGATATTAAATTTACCTCCATTGTTTATCCTTAAATCCCCAATCACCTTCACAATCAATCCCAAGTTGGGAAATCTAGCCAAGGCATGCTAACAAAAGCAAATAAATAAAAATCGAAAACAGTACTTTATTAGAAATTGACTTGAAATTGATAAAATATTAAAACTTTTACAAAAATAAAATAATAAAGGCCTAAGAATAATATGAACCTAGCTAAAAAGAAGGACTGAAAGAAACCTAAACTAAAGCATCCTCTCAGCATCTTTCGGTGAATAAGAGCATAAGGAATATTTATAGCAATACAAATTAGAATCCTAATAGGATTATTAGGAACTTCAAAACTTCCCTAATCTTCCCGTACGTTGTATCTCATTTTTGGACCACTTTTAAGATAATCAGCCAATGCCTATTAAGATAATAAATTGTAGCCCTTTTAAAAATCTATTTCCAACGCGTCAAAAAATCGAGTTCAATAAGACATCGGAGTAAAGTTATGGCCCAAATTCCCGAGACTTTGGATTTTTTCACTTTCCGCTCTCGCACTTTCGACTGTAACAAAGAGAGTTCGAACTCTTAGTTAATTTGTTGCCCACTTTTGCCTTTTTCCTCATCATTAACTGCAATAAACTCGACATCACTATAAGTACGAAACATGATAAAAAGATATAATTACACTAAATTGGGCCAACTTAGGTCGGTTAATGGCGTTTGGACTACAATTCATGTAGTAACAATTCAATCAACCGTTTCTTCAAACTCTTGACAACTGTCTTCACAGCCCTATCCCACTTGTAAGTCACGTGTTTTTCGAGTCAATCTGTCAGTGGTGTCGCTATTCGTGAAAGTCCTTGCACAAATCGTCTGTCATACCCGGCGCAAGTCCCAAAAAGCCTTCTGATCTCTATGCAATTGTGTTGGGTTCGTAGCCAATTCACAACAGGTTCATTTTCCTGTGGTTCGACAAAATTCCTCTTTGAAATGATTGTCCCAAAAAGGCAATACTCGAAAGCCAAAACTCACCTTTTTGAACTTGGAAAAAGTTTCTCTACCCTTAACATTGCAAAGCTATCGTAGATGTCTCTCATGGTCCTCATTATCTTAGACTAAATGAGGATGGTGCGGCAATAAAGGACTATAATAATAAAACTACATCGTCGAGGTGAGACTTGAATCGACGATTCATTTGATCCATTAAAGCTTGCGTGGGCATTGGTTTAATCAAATTGCATCACTCAGAATTCGTAGTGTCACCATAGCGTGTACGGAATGCGCTTTTGGGTATAAATCCTCTGGCTTATCCTCATTTATAGTGATAGCCCTGACCGAAGATCTTCTTAGAAAATCTTGGGCAACCTGATTTTTGGTCAATAAATCGTCGATTCCGGGATAAAGGATACTTATTCTTTTTGTGACTCGATTCAACAATTCTCTATAATCGATGCCATCTCTGGATCGTACTGGCTTTTTTCACAAACAAAACTGGAGGCAACACCCCAAGGTGAGGTCACTTCGTCGGAATAAAAGCCTTATCAACACAACTCTTGAAGCTGAAGCGTTACTCTTTCAATTCGATTGTGCCATTCTGTATGGTACCCTTCGAAATTGAAGTGGTACCCGAACTAATCACTGGTGATCCAATTCTCTATCGGAGCAATTCAACAAGATCATCTGGAAATACGGAAGAAATTCTTTCACACAACTATGATATCGATGGATGATCTCTTTTGGGTGTGCAATCCTATATGGATGCAAAGTAACCTTGGCCAT
>CM018892.1:7697101-7704601 GCA_009663005.1 Actinidia chinensis
GTCCTCCTAAGACCTCTGCAAGATCTTATTCAACTATTTACAATCTGTTGCCCATATAATCTAACCCTAGAGAGGGGGTGAATAGGGTTGTTGGCAAACCTTTCTTTTAATAAAAAATTATACTGAATTAAAAGTTTGGAGAAGCATATAATGCAAAGAATATAATGAGCACAATAATCAAGAGATAGGGAGAGAGATTCAAACTCGGCGATTATAGTGGTTCGGTCTACTTGACCTACGTCCACTTCCCCAAGCACACCACTTGAGATTTCAATCCACTAATCCAAACTCTTTACAACTGGACTCGGAGTTCAAACCTTTAACCGCCAAGAGCACACCACTCTCTTCACAAGTGGAAATTCCCTTCACACTCACACCATCACACAGGGTCACACCAACCCTCAAGGTCACACTCATCCTCTTGATACAATCAACGGTTGATAAGATTTGGATTTCTCTCATAATAACAATTCCTCCTTTCGAGAAGTATATACAAATGAAAGATGATATCTCTCATAGAACTCTTGTATGAATTAAACTTGAAAGGCTCAAAAGAAATTGAAAGGAAGTATGTTTGAGTTCTAAGCTTATTTTTCTCCCCTACTTGATTGTCTTGTAAAAATGAGAGCTAAGGATATGTATTTATAGGCCCTTAGCAAAATATAACCGTTGGAGAGAATTGAAATTTGCTAGCCAATTTTCAAAATTGACATCACATTTTCAAAGGTCAGAAATTGTTTGCTATCCAAAATTTCATCAAAATTGCAACCCACATTTTCAAGTCGAAATTGGTTGCTCCATTTTTCAAACTTGGATCAAATTTTCCAAAGTCAAAATTGTGCTAACCATTTTTTTAAATTTGGAATTAAATTTTTCAAAGTCAGAAATTGTTGCTAGTGCTATATTTTTTAAATTTTTGGAAATCAACATTTTCAAAGTCAGAAATTGTTTGGTCTAACCACTTTTTTAAACTTTGTATTCAAATTTTTCAAAGTAAAATTATTGCTAGCGCCCCTTTTTTAAAATTGTAATCAAATTTTTTTCAAGACAGGAATTTTTTGGCTGTAACATTTTTAAGAAATCTAATTTAAATTCACTTTTTATATTTTTAAAATGCATGAAGGATCTTAAGGTCATTTTAGATCCTCAGATTTAAACCATACATAGATTTACAAAATACCCTAATGAAAGTTCTTCATTCTTAAAGATCTTCAGTCTTAAAGGCTTCTTGCTTTTTTGCAGTCCAAATATCTTTCCATTATTTTTTGGTCCGTGAAATGTGTGCTTTAATGTTTTTTTTTGGCACTATCAACTTGAATTAAATACATTATCACGGTAATAAGATAGAATTTGTTATCATCAAATATTTTGCATCTAATCGTATTGACGCCATAAAGGGCTGACAATCTCCCCCTTTTTTGATGATGACAATTATGATATAAAAATTTTAAGTGCACATTGTGTAATACTATTACTGATCAAACAGTTGTAAATAACTGAGAATAATGCATTTTTATTTATTTAAGCTCATTGTATTGGAAATAATCAATTTTGTTTATCCTTATTCTCTTTTCCTTTCTCTTCCATTTGACATCAACAAAAGGTATAATGTATACGCCTTCCCCCTCAAAGTGCTCCCCCTTTTCATGATGAAGTATATCTAAACGATAAATAGGATTGAAAGCTTGCTAAATATGAACATTGAATCCAAAAATGTGAGGCAAGCAATCAGAAAATATATGAGTTAGACACCTATATCAGTTGTTGCTTTCTCTCTCTTCTGTCACAAATTAGTATCATGAGGAAAGTCCATGATGACAAGAAGAGAAAGATACTTCTCTTAGAAAACAATGGTCAAGATATAATTCTTGCTTCTATATGACATGATCAAGAATAGTCTTGCTCTGTTTTGTTTGTGAATCAAGTTATGTGTTTCAATCTTTGTTTCTTTAGAATTTAGACTGTATGAACAGTGGCGATGCTAACATCTTTTCTTCTTAAGAAGTGATATAAGGCTTAAACTAGGAAGAAAAGATTTAGCTTTTCAGAGTATGAAGGATTGAGAACAGAAATATGTGCTTGACAAGAGAGAAGAATAAGTGAATAATAGATGAGATTTGACAAAAAATGGGGCGAGTGACGCATGTGATACGGGCAAGGAAATTTGATCTTGACCAATAAAACATAAAAATAAAATAAAATAAAAAATCGCATTAAAGATTATTTTGTCGTGTATTTGCGTTGTGCTCAGAAGGATGACTTTTAGGCCATATTTTTGTCCGAAAAATCCTTTCCTATATTCCCCAATAGTTTCTTCTTCTTCTTCTCTCTTTTCCGGTATTTTGAAGACAATTTTCAGTTTCTTTCCTTAAGTTTTCAAAAATGCTTCTTCTTCTCAAAAAATAATGTTTGACTGAATGTTGTGTGCCTATGTACAACCAAAACTTCGTGTTCATCATTATATTTCAAAAAGGTCCTCTTAGACTAATGCTCTGTGATGCTGGATGATGCAAATTGCTTGGCTGCATCATTAGCTAAAGGGATCATTACTCCACAAGATTAAAGGTTATTGCGAATAGGACTGATGCCGAAGCCATTTAATGACTCAATGGCACTTGTATTCAGTGTGCTTCTTCTGTTTCAACGATATGGCTTGACGTCTTCAGTTCGAGGGAATGAAGTTTAAGAGCTAAGGACTCAAGTTTTGATTTTTGCAACGAAGGAATAGAGGTCTCATCAAGAGAATAACGAGCTAAAGAAACTATGATTCATATACTAGGACCTGGGAAGAAATATTCAGAAACCCCCTGGAGATGAACACTAACCGTCCTTCGAGGAGCAACAGGCATTGAAGTCCAGAAAAATCTTAAGATTTCTTTTCTCCGCCCCATAAGTTTAAACAGGTATATATTCAGAAAAACAAATTATTTATATAAAGTAAATAAATAACTGAAATATTATGGGCAATATCCTGTGGTCTATACATACCAAGTTCCGCTCGACGAATGTGCAGAAACGATCTCTTGAGTGGTTTTGTGAAGATGTCAGTCCATTGAAAATCAGTACTTAATAAACTCTAGTTCTACATCTTCTTTTTGACATGAATCAGAATAAAGTGATATCTAATTTCAATAAATGTTTTTGTTCGTGAGTGAAGAAGATGCTTTTTAGAATATTATAGAACTAGTATTATATCACATCCTAATCGGTATATGAATCAAATTTTAATAATTTAAAATCTTATTAAGTTTGTTGCTTCATATAAAGAACTTGAGCAACAACAACTGCCACTGCAGGCATATATTTGCTTCAGTAGTGGAAAGAGCAACTGAATTTTGCTTTTTGCTAAACCAAGAAAACAAGTGAGTGTCCTAGAAAGTGACACGAACCGCTGGTACTTACTACGCTCTTGCAATCAATTTTGCAACCCAGCAAATCTCTGCATCTTCTGAATAACTTACTAAATTCCAATGGGTGAATTTAGGATACCATAAACCTAGATCTATTTCTGCCAAGTAAATACGAAAAAAAAATTTAACGCCATTAAATGTGATTCTTTTGGACATATTGAAATTTAGCACATAAGCAAAACACTAAACATGATATCTGGCCTACTGGCCGTTAAATATAGTAACTACCAATCATTTCCTCTATATTGGTTTAAAATGTCAACATTTTTTTCCCATTTTCATCTTTATCAGTTTGGTTTTGATTCATTGGTTGGCTAAATTTTTTGATTTTTTTTCTAAATCAAGTTTTTTGGAAGATCTTTTATCTTTCTAGATTGATTGATAATATTCCATTTTTAGTTTATTTAATTTGAAACCAAAAAGAAATTTAGTCACCCATCAATGCTCATCTTCAAGTCTGTTTGCATAATTCTTGAAATTCACTATAACATGTTTTCATTTGTTGGAACCCAAAAATATATCATCAACATATATTTACACAATAATAACTCATCATTCTTATTTTGGGTAATAATGTAGGGTCATTTTGCGCTTGTAAACCTTTTTCCAAAGAAATCCACTTAGTCTTTTCATACCAGGCTCTTGGGCTGTTTCAGCCATACAGGCTTTGGTCAATTTCAAACATGATTTGGAAATTCCGTGATTTTCAAACCCAGGTGGTTTTGTTCCACATATAACTTCTTCATAAATCGACCATTTAAAATCCTTTTTGACATCCATTGAATAATTTAAATTTTTATAGAAGCAAAAGGTAATATACATTCTTTATAGCTTCACGCGAGCTACCGGGGCAAATGTTTCTTCTTCATAAGCAATACCTTCTTCTTGGTTGACCTGTGCTACTAATCTACCTTTATTTCTAATGATCCTGCCCTTTTTATCCTTTGGTTTACCGAAAATTCATTTTGTTTCAATATGAATGAAGGTGGGTCTAGGACCAATGTTCCAAACTTATTCCTTTCAAATTGGTTAAGTTTTTCTTCCATGCCCATTACCAAAACTCATCATTTCCTCAAGCTTCTTCAATATTCTAGGTTCAATTTATGACACAAAAGCCCATTATTACACACAATATACCTGAAGACCGTGTGAATTACATATTGTGAGGGGTCACCTAAAATTTGATCAATAGGTAATTTTTAACAATTCTTCAAGATTTGGGAAACTGTTGATCTTGTTCTGATGAGATGCTTTTCATGCTTCTCTTTCTTTATTAGAGTCTTGAGAGATTTGATCTTTTAATTTGATATTATTATCATTTATTTCTTAGCACTAATATTAATCGATCATCATCAATTTATTTAGGCTTAAAAGAACAATTTTCAAATCAAATGCAACATGTATAGACTCTTCATGTTAAAGTTTTTTTGTGATAAACTCTAAAGTTTTGCTATTAAGAGAATATCCCAAGAAAATATGCCTTTATCAGATTTGCCCCTATCAAACTTACCCAAAATTTGTCTTTGTCATTTAGATAAAAAACATTACAAACAAATCTTTGAATAACCAATATTTGGGGTTGTTCGTCCTTTCCAAAAGCTTGTAGGAGTCTTTCAAGTTTTGATATAAATCAGTACCACGATTATATATAACAAGCTGTATTTATAGGGTTCAGCCCAAAAAAATAACTTAGGTAAATAATTCATTTAACATGGTTCTAGCCATTCTTGAAGAGATCTATTTTTACGTTCAATTAACTCCATTTTGTTAAGTGTCTAGGTGCCATGAAGTTGTGTGTAAATCCATGATCATGCACAATATTTTTTAATTTCTTATATCAAATTCTCTACACTCTATAAAAATACGCATATGGTAATGTGCCAACCTATTTTATTTGTGCCTTTTTTAAAAATCTTTGCAAAATGCAATGTGTGATTCATTTTTGGAGTAACGGAAAAAATGCCCATGTTAAAACGTGAAAAATCATCAACATCACAATGCGTAGAGTTTACCCAAAGACTAGCAACTCTATGAGGGACCAAATAAATCCTACTGAGCAGTGACGTGGTATAAAGTGGAAATATATTTCTTCTTGGAAAAGATGTTTTATGTTGGCTTCCAGATGTGACATGCATCACAAATTTATATAACAAACTTGATTTTAGGTAAACCTTAACTAAATAATGCTAGTCAATTTATGAAGTAAATCCATGCTGCATGTCCTAATTTTGAGGCCCCACAACCAACTATTTTCAATTATAACTGCAAGAAATTTAAATCTTGACTAAATAGACTATCAAATCAAAAGTGTATATATTTCCAGTCTAGATGCAATCAATAATATTTATCTAGAGCATGGTTTTAATTAGCATTTATTTTTATCAAATATAACATTATAGTATTTATCACATAATTGGCTATTACTGATAGATTAGGCTTAAGGCCATCACTAGTAAAAGATTTTCAATGCAAGGATGAAGAGTAATGTTCATATCCGACTCAATAATTACCTTTTGAGTTATCACCAAATGTGACAAATCCTCCATCCTGGGTGTGAAACATGAAAGTTTTGATTTGTCTCCCGTCATATGTATTGAGCCAAGCGCGATCCTGAACCATTCTTGAGTTCCCATATGACTTAAGGCTCCTACAAGAAAGAAATTAACTCTTTTTGGTACACAAATTTTCTTGGGTCCATGATGGTCAGCTTTTAAGACATTATTTATTTTGGTACCCAAGCCTATGATTGTTCCAATGGTTAAGAATTTTAGAAATTGATCCCTTATAGTTTATCTTGGGAAAAGTTGTCTTCATAGGACAGTATTATAATATTCCATTTCTTCCACATTACTTGCAGTAGTGAATGAAGAATTTAAGCCATGATTTATCAAAGAAGTTTTTATAAAATATTTGTATTTTTAGGGGCTATCCCAAACTCCTTGTTGAAGACAAACCTTGGTCTTCCAAGTAGCATATCTAGTGTTTTTTGCCATTACAAATTTGGCTAAGGTTTGGTTAAGTCTTTAATTGTTCTTTTAGCCTAATATTTTCTTCTGCTAGAACCATTGATGACTCGATTTTGGAGGTTAGATTATTATTATTTTGAGTAAATTTATTTTCATTTTTCAAAGTAATCATCTCATCACTTGATGCAGTTTTTTTAGAGATTTATGTATTTAGCATGTAGTTTATAGTCTTTTTACATAATCATCATAGACATCTGAAGTTCTTCATAAGAAAAGTAATTCACATCAGGATTTAAAAGACTTACCATCTCCTTTTGCCATGAGGCAAAATTAGCCATCTCATTTGTTGTCCTCTTGTTCGAATTCAGTTTCCTCCGAATCATCCCAAGTAACTTTAAGGCTTTCTTGTGATTTCTTTCCTTCCTTCTTAAGGCGAGGGCAATCTGATTATAGTGTCCAGACATGTGGCAAGCGAAACAAGTTGGAGGATCATTTTTTCTTATATTAGCCGTAAGGAGTCTCTTTACATATTATGCTTCTATGAAATTGCTTTCTCCTTTCTCATAAACCTTTTGAATCGTTTTGTGAGAAGTGCCATTTTTTATCTCTGTCATCTCCTCTTCTTCTTCATAACTTTCATTATGAGAGGATTTGAGTGGAGAATTCTTTTGGGCTTGTTTCTTTTCTCGTCCCTTCAACATGATGCTCATGGGTCGGAGTGAACCCAAAAGTTCATCAAGACTCATCTTGTGAGATCTTTAGCTTCTTCAATAGCTGGACTTTTGCATCCCAATGTCTTGGCAAGACCTAAGAATTTTTCTCACTTTTTACAAAATTAGTATAAACAACATTTGCCAAGAGATTTTAATGAATTTATAATATTAGGAAAATCTAGTAAACATTTCAAAAAAAGATTCTCAGATTTCATCAAAAATATTCATACTCATGAAACTAACCTACTGATTTTAAATTTTTTTTACTTGATTTGTACCTCATAAGTATTTCAAGTTGTATCCATATTTCCTTTGCGGATTCGCAGGCCAGAGATTCAATTAAATTCATTTGCATCTTAAACACAATATAAACATATTTTATTACTTTAGCATTAAGTGATTAAGCGTGAT
>CM018892.1:7709601-7712101 GCA_009663005.1 Actinidia chinensis
AAACCCTAAAACTAAAGCATCCCTCGTTATAAGAGATAAGGAAGTAGTATTATAAGAAACACAAATAGATCTAGTGATTAGGAAACTTCAAAATGTCCTAATCTGCTGTATGTTTTATCTATATGTTGAACATTTAGAGATCAAATAAGTCAATACATATTGAGACAAAATTGTAGCCTTTAATCTTCTTTCCAACGCGTTTGTAAAAATCAGCTCAATCGGGATTATCCCCCCCCGTGAAATAAGGAAATTATGGCCAAAATACCGAGACTGGCGGGTTTCAAAAAAAAAACTGTAAATTTGCCTTGGAGTTCGAACTCTGAAAGAGGAGGTCGAACTCCTATGGAAAAATCCAATTTTTAGATCTCGCAGTGTTTCTAACTGTAAGATAGAGGGTCGAACCCTACCCTTCTATTTTTCTTCTTGGGAGTTCGAACCCTAATATGGGCTTTCGAATTCTCAGCCAAAATTTGTCCCGTATTCTTACCACCTCGATTTGCACAAACATTAGAGATCGAATTAGCCAAGACTCATAGATACAAAGGTTGTAGTCCTTGAAATTTTATTCATAGCTTAAAAATCAGGTCAACGGATATCGGAGTAAAAGTGATGATCAAATTAAAAGACATATTTTTAGCCTAAGTTCGAAACTCCAAGTGTAATTTTGCCTTTTTTGGACCTTTTCTTATCCTCTCTTAGTCTATGTGAAGCTTTTGGAGTCTATATCTTCACCAATACTCGTTAGACGTGACCTGTTATAACTTCATGATAACATTTTCACGGCGCATCTTTCATTCTATTTTGGATTTACGATTTTTTGCATACGTGCACATACTCCGTCTCACTGTCATGCTCTAACTGCTCTTTTTGTCATCATTTACTCATAATGTTACACGACTTTAGTACGAAACATAGGTAAAAAGACATAATTAAACTAAGTAAAGGCACTTAAGTCGGTTAAAGGACGTTGAACTACTTATTAATGTAGTCCAATTATACCCCCCAACTAACCTTTTGGCGTCCCCCCTTAGCAAATTAAAAAAAGCAAAGATAATCTCTCCTTTCGTAAGAGTCCCGATGCAATTTAGCGTATGTATCAAGCCTTTAAACCCTAGGTTACCCCTAGTCGACGAGTGGTGTCTCGTGAGGGTTCTATGAATGATTACTCACCCACATCACATCATGCAATGTATCAAAATAATTTAACATAGCGTCTAACAAAAATACAATGCAAGCTATTTTCCAAATCAAGCCAATCATGCTAAGCAATCTACCAAAAACCGTCCAATTTGTAATATAAACAGAGATTCAAGTATGAAGTGGTAAATCGTATTCCCTAAATTTCACAATTACGAACGCATCCCATAACACAACCTATAATCTCAAATTCAACTCACAAGTCATACACTCTTACAATATAACACACAAGTTTCTCCTAAGAAATTGCTCATTATATGAGTAAGCGAAAAGTAAGTAAACAGAGCCAATCTACTTTTAAAAACCGCAAAGACTAAAGTGTATCGCTTGGCAAGCTTCATGAAAGAATGTTTTCACCGTCCTGCACCAGTTGTGAATTTTTGACTTGAATGACTTTTACATGCAAGAATTCGAATTAGCAATTCCGGATATTTTAAGGCCATATCGTGAACGAATAGTCCAAGAAAGTAGAAAGAATCGAGCGGTAATAATCTCAACATATGCATGGGCCACCTCTCCACATGCAACTTAGATAAGCATACCACTTCAACTCCTCTTTTTTCAAACTTTTCAAAATTTGAACTCCTTTTTCCTGTTTCAATTTTTTTACGGTACTCTCAACTTCTCACAAAAAGAATCACGCTATTCCTATTTCCCCCATACTTGTGGTAACTTTAGATTCACACACCGCCCTCTTGAGATCTTTTAATGCACAATTACCAAAAAGAATAATAGAAAAGAAAGATATATGTGCCTTTTGGCCTCAATGTAACGAAATCCGATATGCATGTAAAGCATGTGAAAGATTTCAAAATTCTAACCTATCACACTAACATGTAACCAAATTCAAAAATATTGAAGCTATTCAACATGAGTGCAATTAAATTTCTTGACTAAAGGTAAAATCGCACACAAAAAAAACGATTCCATGGCTCTAAAGCTCATAAGGTAATAAATCTCCACTTTTAGGATGGCAGTCATATAGACTTATAAACATTTTCACTTCGAAAAACATGACTCGTTCGTAGTGTATGTTATCCTCTCTCTCTTATATAGCACAAACAGTAAAGTAATTCAAGCATGCAGATTGAATTGCCATGAAAAATCCGCTTAAAAAAAACATCGTCGTATGGAAAGTGAGAATCTGTTACTATCTCTAAAGTTGGTTGACTAAGTTACCGATAGGCCTTGAGAAGATAAATATAAAAAATTTAATGCATTGATACATTGCTCAATATTTGGAAGTGTGGAGATATATATTCGAGGATATTTTGGCTGAGGCATCCCAATTAGAATGGTCTAT
>CM018892.1:7739601-7747101 GCA_009663005.1 Actinidia chinensis
AAGAGAAGTATACAAACCGTGTGCTGCATCGAGGACTAGCTTGCTTACAGGGTATACATCGTACAAACCATCTCTCAATGTCTGGGGCAAATGGTGGCCAATTTAAAATGTATTTAATAAAAATAGCTAAAGTCTTGGCATTCCAAAATGTCCATCAGCCTCCACCATGGGATTCTCTAACAACAATCTCTCACAGCGCCCCCAATTAGGGCACGCATAATTTGTTCTCACGAAACAAGGAATCCCACATGCCTAAAATACCTTCCAGTGCGGATTTCTGCCTCAATGGTATTCTTCAACAAAAATTCATGTCTGCTGCATTATAATTCCTTTTTTAATTTGCCTCAAAACCAAGTAATTTAGTATCAAGAGTTGAAAAGCATACGTAAATGCGAGAGGAAAGTGCTATCGGCAACGACGTTTTCCTTACCTTGCTTGTATCGGATAACGTACGGAAATGTCTCGATGAAACATAAATCCATCGGGCATGTCTTTTGTTCAGTTTATGTTGGCCATTTAAACGTTTTCAAGGACCTCATGATCTGTTGGATCACGAATTCTCTATGCATGGGGGAGTGACGCCATATCTCAAACGTCCTAACCAATGCATACAAACTCTTTGGTCATAAGTCAGGTAGTTAAGGCTTTGCCTCACTTAGTTTTATAATGAAGTATGAAGTTAAGCTATTGGTAGTCCCTTGCATTTAAAAACTGCGCCTATACCCATACTGAAGTATAGTATCACATTCAATTCAAATATTTTAGCAAAATTGGGCAAGAGATAATAAAGGAAGCGTTGGTCAGCTTTTGCTGACCAATTGAAATGCCCTTTATCGTTCGTTCTCCCCACTTAAAACCCACGTTTTTTCTTGGTACTTCCCCATAAGTAGTGGAACAATGTGCTAAAATCTTTCACAAACAGTCGGTTAGAAAGAAGAAAAACTTAGCAAGTCCATTGGAAAATTCCTCCACCATTACCTACGATTGGGGAATTGACCACCTTGGATGGCACGATCTTCTCCGCTCAACATGTAGGCCATGCGCACTCACAACAAAAGCTGAAGAGAAAACACAAGATTATCGGTACAAAAGGTAACTCTTCAGGATTAAACAAATAATTTTTCTTGTCTAAGCACCTCTAAAATAGATTTAAATGTTTTGTACATGGATCACCAAGTTTTTGCTATTATAGAGGCTTCATCAAAATTACAACACATTTTATGATAAATGGACACAAAATATGAGTCTTAAAACGCATGAAAGTACTAGAGCATTAGTTAGACCAAATGGATTACTAAACCACTCGTACATCCATATTAGTTTTTGAATGCAGTTTTATACTCATGCATTCTTTCATTCGGATTTGATGATATATATTTTCCAAATCAATTTTAGAAAATACATAAGAAACCATGCAATTCATCTAGCATATCATCAAACGAGGAATAGGAATGACATACTTTAACGTTTAATTGTTTATGCTGAATCAACGCACATTTCCATGTTTTTTTCCCATCCTTCTTAGGAACTAACAAAACTGGACCGCACATGGACTCATGCTTTCCCTAACATACCCTTTTCTAACAATTCACTAACCTACCTTTGAGCTCCTTCGTCTCGTCGGGGTTGCTCCTGTAGCTGGTCTGTTTTGGAAGAAGCGCCTGGTACAAAATCCATCTGATGCCTATCTCGAATGGGAGACATCCATGCGGCATCTCATCGGAAAACGTCCTCAAATTCCTGCAATAAGATACAACAAATTTAGGTATACAGAGTCAAGTTCGTTAGTGTTAATAAATGCCCTCCTTTTACAGAGTACAATCATCGCTGATTTGAAAACATTGCTTCTCTTAATTTCTTTGGCTTTTGCATATTTTTTTTGTTTTCTCTCTGTTTTGACCTCAATGGCCGGATCTATAATTGCCTCTTCTCCATTTTTCCTTGGCCTCTCTCTCTTTTTCACTCTTTTTTGTTCACTGTCTTTTTGTAACCTCACTTGATCGTCATGACTCTTGTTTCGGTGATAAAGGGTACAAGGTGTTATGGGGTCGTTGATTAAGTACAAATGAATATTTATTTGTGAACCCATCATACTTCACCACCTATCGAACTGCCATTGTCGTCTAACACAAGTGCCGCTTGCATCGGTCACATCATATAGAACTTCGTCTTCATATTTACCGATTCGGAACGGCCACTAACACCTTTTAGTGTACCCTCAACTCACCATATATTCACCATTGCAATTTATAAGGCTTAGGATGCAGTATTGTTGGCAATCCTAATTTATTAACCATGGTGTGCTTGCCACATTCGTACAACTACACCATCAATATTCGCTACATACCTTGGTCCTTGAAATAGCATCTAGTGTAAAAGATGTTCTCTCGTTGAACTTCATCTTCGTTCTTCATTTGCAACTCAACGATCTCCTTGGCCACTAACGTCAATGCATCAGGAGCTAATATTCGCTCCTCCGAGGTGTCTCTATGGAGATATGGATTTCAGATCATTTTCGTCATCGGTCTCAAAATTTCTCCGTTACCCGCATTACCATAACCCGCCTATTCGTGCATTGACTTGCTATGTGTGTCCCTTGCCTTGACATTTAAAGCATTTAATATAAGATTATGAGGATTAGTGATTTTCGCTTTACCACGATTCTTGTTTGGAGGCTCAATTCTTTGTCTGGAAATGGAGGACTTTTTGGGCCTTGTCTTCTTTCTTTGGATAGTTCGTCTCCACGACTTGGATTGGCAAGCTTGATGAAGGTCGGTGTAATGCCCCTCCTCTTGATCTGTGCTCAATTTTGAAAGCCTTTTTGCACCATTTCTTCTATCTTCACATAATGTTGGGCAACTCACCACATTAGAAATCTCCTAATTTAAGCCATTAAGAAACGAGCCATGATTGCTTTTCGGTCTGCTTCCACATCTGCCCTAATCATGACAATTTCCATCTCTTTGTTATATGTCGTCCACACTTCGATTGCCTGCTGGAGACCTTGGCAATTTTTGATACAAGCCTCTATAGAATGGCTGGGAACAAAGCACTTTTCTCATCACTAACTTAAATGTCCTCCCCACGTCGTAATTGGACGTTCTCCCATTCCGTCTCCTTTCAATAACTACTATCCCACCAAATCACGCATAGTCAGTAAATTCACTCACAGCTATTTTTACCTTTTGTGCTTCGGAGTATTGGTGGACAATCAACACGAGTTCCATCTTCTTTCCCCATTCCAAGGTGGCTTCCGGACGATTTTCCATGAAACGACGGAACTCACCTTTATACACACTAAGCTACATCCCCATCATTTCTATCTCTCCTATCCCGTCCTTCCTCCTACGACTATCCCAGAATCCCTCCTCCTCGCATACCATCCCATAGTAATTAATTAACTTCTTCTCTAAATGGAGCTCCTCTCAACCTATGGGCTCGTGGAACAGGTTTGTGGCTGCTCCGTGCGTGCGTCTCCAATTGATCTAAGTGTTCATGCAATTGGTTAGATTGCTCCCTTATCTTCACTCTTGATTAAGATTTCAGTTTAGTTTATTGGGTTCTTGTATTGGATTACTCTTTGAATTCTTTGCATGAATGAATATAAGAGGGTAAAGCCAAAAAATGATTGAGGCGAAATATGAGAGAAATCGATGTATCATCCTCGAGTGAAACATGTGAGTTATAGTAGATCTTTCACATATTTATTCATAACCTTGTTTTGCAATCTCAAATCCTGGTCTCGAAATCAAGAGAAAAGCACAAGCGAGGAAGTCACCACAAGCTATTCTGCATCTAACATGCAAGCCTTAATGGGAGAGATAGACGGATTATTAGAGCGAGTTAGAGCATATACACGAGAGGTTGGATAGGGTAGAAGAGGGAACACAATGGGGGCAGCCACCACTTGCTCCAATATCATAGGAGGGGTAGATTGAACCAAGAGAATTGGAAGATTTTGATGAGTTTGAAGGGGACGGTGTAGAGGGGGGAAGATTGATAGGAGGTTAGTGGGCAGCCATAGGAGATTATGGGCAGGGATAGATGAGCTGAAACCCAGGTTGATCACAATCCAGGAAGTATCAAGATTAAGATTCCTGCTTTTCAAGGAAGAGTGATCCCGAAGCATACCTTGAGTGGGAAAAGAAGATGGAGTTGATTTTCGATTGTCACCATTACTCAGAATTAACGAAGGTAAGCTTGCCGCAATCGAATTTACTGATTAGCCTATTGTGTGGTGTTATCATTTGCATCAATAGGAGGTGGAAATGGAGAACGTCCTATTGAAACTTGGATGAGATTAAGAGAGTCTGAGACGACGAGTTGTACCTAAGTCACTACTATCAGTGATCTCTACTTAAACTTTCAAGGCCTCTAATCAGGTAACCTGAAGCCTTTTGATAGTATCATAAAGAGATGGTATATGGCTATATAGAGCCATGTGGAGGAGGATCGGGAGGCGACAATGGCTAGATTTTGGAATTGGTTTGAAAGAGAGCTTGCGAACACAATCTAGATACACCATTATGTTGGAATTGGAGATTTTGGTGCATATTGAAATCAAGGTGGAGAGGCAACCCAAAAAGGGTGTTACAACGGCCAAAATCAGTCCCAAACTTTTAAGTTCAGCACCGTGGAGTCGAATTACCCCAAAGAAAGAAGAAAGTCTTCTACTTCTAAGTGCCAAATCTTGAGGCCCCAAAAAAAATACATCACCACACTGCCTCTCAGGCAAACCCGCCTCTACCTCGACTATTCTAGTGAGATTAATGCTTCAAGTCAGGAAATAGGACACATAGCTAGCCATGTCCCAAACAGCGAATTATGGTGGCGCCGGGAGAATGGTGATTTTGAATCCGATGATGAGCCTGACTGTATGAGATTCCACCTTGGAGGATACCTCTATGGGAGATTAGGAGTTTGGGCAGATCATGGCGAGATCTTTGGGTTGTCACGCGACTAATTTGAAATTGGCGGTTGCAAGTCAAGAGGACAAAGAAGTACAGCGGGAGAGCATTTTTCAGAAACACTCGGTTTGTCATGTGAAGATAAGGTATGTAGTGTTATTGTGGGTTGTGGTAGCTGTCACTACTGTCGCTAGTATTCCAGGTTGAAAAACTATGGCTTTACGACACTTAAGCACCCTCGCCTCATATAATTGCAATGGCTAAATGACTGGTGAAGTGAGGGTTACAAAGCAAGTTGTACCATTTTGAATTGGGAAATATGAAGACGAGGTGTGTGAGATCTGGTACCCAATGGCAAGCTGGGCATCTTCTCCTAAGAGTAGACCGTGGACAATTTGATCGCGTGTACAGCATGAGTTTTACTAAACAAACACAAGTTCATTTCAATCAAAGAACCATCCACTCTAGTTCCAATGACACCAAAAAAAGTTATGAGGATCAAGTGAGATTACAAAAATTGAGTGATATCAAAAGAATTTGAGAGAAGAAAGACATGAGAGTGAAAAGAAATAGTGAGGCCTTTAGAGAGAAAAAACAAAAAATTTCTATGCAAAAAACAAGTGAGGTCAGAGAGCATTAAATTTTGCAGCGGCCAATGATGTACATATACAAGGAGATTTTTTAAACGTAACCAGCTTGATCTTCTTTGCCTAGGGTATTTAGTTCTCTCTTGCAGGGAGTTGAGGTGTGTTTCCTGAGGAGGTACCACATGGTTTACCACCGATCTGAGGGATTGAACATCAACTGATGTTTGTTCCCGGTGCATTCAATTCCGAACGCCCAGCATATAGGAGCAATCTGGAGGAGAGTGAAAGAACTTCAAATGGCAAGTGAAGAATTGATGGGGGAAGGGACACGTGAGAAGAGTGTATGAGCCCGTGTGCAGTTCCCGGTGATTCAGTTCCTAAGAAGGATGGGACATGGAGGATGTGTGTTGATTGCAGAGCAATCAACCACATAACGGTAAAGGATCGACAACTCTTCCGCTTAGTGACATGTAGTGAGCTGCAGGATTCTGGTGTCTTTTTTAAAATTGATCTTAAAAGCGGCTATCATCAAATTAGGATAAAAGAAGGTGATGAATGGAAGACTGCATCAAACTCAATATGGATGTATGAGTGGATGAATATGCCTTTTGGGTAACCAATGCAGGTGTGGAACAGAGGAAAGAAAAGGTTTCCAGTACAACGACGTTTCTAAGTTGCTACCCCGAGGAGATGGTCCTTTCAGTGCTCGAACGGGATCAATGATAATGCCTTACAAAAACTTGATTTCCCAGGTGAAGTACATGTTAATGCTACTTTCAAGGTACGACTTGAGTCTTTGTTGTAGGTGAAGATTAAGGCAAATCCTTTTCAAGAGGGGAGGAATGATGAGGACATCAAGCTATCAAGACGCATGGTCCGATTCAGGCTCCAATTGGTCCGTCACGAGAGCTCGAGCTAAGAGATCAAAGAAGGAGGATAATGTATCCGGAGAGTTCTCAACAAAACAAGAAAGTATGTTCACTACTGAGGGTGAACAAAGGCAGATTTTACTACTCAAATTAGATAGGGAGAGAGAACTAAATCGCTATACATGTGCCAAGGGCCCTAACAATTGATGATGGGTGTATTTACTAGCAAAGAATCAAGTCACAAAATATGTTTAAAAGTCCAAGAATTCAAGATTCAAGATAAGTATGAAGATCAGATTAGTATTTAATTTCGTATTTCTTAGATTAAGATTTTGATTTACGATTTATGATTAATTGGAGTAAGATCATTATTTGACTTACTCCAAGGAAACTTGATTGGTTAGGATTATTTTATTAGGATAAGATTAGAGGGATTTTTTTTTTTTTTAAGGAGGATTTTTTTTTGTTTTATTTTTTTTTTTTTTAAGGATTTTAGATTGAATTCTTATCTTGTAAGACCTATAAAATGGGAGGCTATCAATGTCGGAAAATCAACGAAAATAGGAGATTTAGTTTATTCTTCTTGAGGTCTTCAAGAAACTAATCTGAACTTATCAAGGAATTCCTTGTGGATCAAAACTGAATTATCAAACGGATTATCCATTCCCGTTGTGACGTCTTCATCAATCAAGGTTCTTGGTTTGCTAAGTAACGAGTTGCGATTTCCATCAAACTTGCAAGGTTTGGGTTTGTGTTCAGATTTGGTGTCGGGTTTCGTCACGTTGTTGGCGTAGTTCGTATCACCAAAAGACTTGTTTTGTTCACCTTCACTTCTACACTTTCATTCATCACTGGAGCTATCTGGCCTTAGTGATGCTTCAATGGATGCAAATCCCAACTTATCGACGAGTAAGTAACTTACTAGCCACATTCACGCAGCTTGCCCCCATCATAATTAAGCTACAAACCCGATCATTCACATGGCATCTGGTATGGAAAATATTTTCCTTTGCACATCACACTTTTTCTTCTTTTACTTGTTACATTGGGTGATCTTCATAATACTAGTGCATTCCCTTCAGCAGCATACTCACAATCCCTAGTGTCTTCAGTGGCGGTATGGATTTCACTCCTTCT
>CM018892.1:7762101-7767101 GCA_009663005.1 Actinidia chinensis
GCTGAGGACTCATCCTTAATGCTTTATCTGATGCCTCTATTTAATGTCCTCAATAATAGAACACACAAGTTTCTTTCAAGCAATTGCTCGTTGTACGACTAAGCGTAAAAGTAATTCTAATAGAGCAATCCTAATTTTAAAAACCGTAAAGACGTAAAGTGTATCGACTTGGCATAACTTCTGATGATGACATCAAGGCTCATGGTCCGATTCAAGCTCCAATTGGTCCAGCGATGAGAGCTCGAGCTAAGAGAATTCAAAAAGACTGAATACTTTAGTCGGAGAGTACAACAACAGAAGATGTTCACTAACTGAGGGTGAACAAAGGTTGGTTTTTACTACTCAAATTCGATCCGGAGAAAACTAATCGCCTTACATGGGCAAGGGGATGAAGGAACGAAAGGGAAAAAAACTACAATCTGAAGGTGGGTGTGTTTTATTAGCAAAGAATTCAAGGTAGGATTGTGTTTACAAAGTCCAACAAATTTTAAGATCAAGAAAGTTATGAGGAGTATGATTAGATTGGAGATAAGAATCAGATTTGACTTATCTTCAAGGAAACTTGATTTGACTATGATTTATTTTATTAGGATGAAGATTAGAGTTAAGATTAGATTCGAATTCTTATCTTGTAAGGCATATAAAAAGGGCCAGTATCAATTTGAAAAATTAATGAAAATAGGAGATTTCTTTTCTTTGAGTTCTTAAGAAAAACTAATCTGAACTTATAGGAATTCCCTGTGGCATTCAAAACCTGAATTATAAAAACGGATCATCCATATCGTTTTGGCGTTCTTGTTTTTCTTCATCATACCAAGATTTGCTTTGCTAAGCAACGGTTTGGGGGTTCCATCAAACTTGAAAGAGTTTGGGTTTGTTTTCGGATTTGGTGTGGGTTCGTCACGTTGTTGGCGTCGTTTGTATCAATTGGTATCAGAGCCTACGTTCCTAGTTTGAATACAATTTTTTCTTTTCTGACAGGCCAGTCTGTTTCTGATTTTCTTGTTCAAATCGGTGTTTAGTGTAGATTCAAAAAAAAAAATTAGTGATTAGATTGCTCCCTATCTTAGTTCTTGATTGAGATTTCGTTTCAATTGTTGGGATCTCATTTGGGTTGTTCTTTGAATTCAACTGATCAAGTTACAGTAAAAAAAAAAATTGGTTAGATTGTTCCCTTATCTGCGTTCTTGATTGAGTTCGTTTTTTCCGATTTCAATTAGTTGGGCTTTTGTTTGGGTTGTTTTTGAATCGACAGTATCAAGTTAGAAGTAAAAAAAATTGGTTAGATTGCTCCTTATCTTCGTTCTTATTAAGATTTCGTTTAGTTTATGGTTCAGTATTGGATTACTCTTTGAATTCGTTTGCATCACGTAAGTCAAAAAAAACAAAGTCGAAGAAGGAATGGCCTTAAAGGAGATCTGATTCGTTTGGTTTTGTGGTTCTGTCTTGAATGCTACTTGAATCCTTTTGTTAGTTCGGGTTAGGTCTTGAAAGACTAAAAGAAGAATACGATGTGAAAAAAGGAGGAGTGTGTGAGCCCTAAGAGGGTAAGCTGAAAATTATGATGCGAAACACGAGAGGAATCGAGTGATCAATCATTCGAGTAAAATAAGTAAGGGAGAGTGTAGTAAGGTCTTTACCATATTATTCTAACCTTGTTTTGCAAATCTCATAATTGGTCTCAAAATCAAGAGAAAGAGAAAAGCCACAAGTGAAGAAGGTCCACCAAAGCTGTTCCGAATCACAAATGACAAGCATTAATGGAGAAGATGAGAGGGATGATGAGAGCGGAGTAGAGAGCATATACACGAGAGGTGGGATAGGGTAGAGACGAGGGAAGGGAACACAACGGGGGGAGGGCAGCCACCACTGCTCCAAAATGTCCATAGGAGGGGTAGATTGCACAAAAGAGAAGTGGAGAGATTTGGATGAGTTTGAAGGGGAAGTGTAGAGGAGGAGAATAATAGGATGTCAGTGGCCATCATAGGAGATTTATTGGCAGGGATAAAGGAGCTAGAACTGAAAAAATGGTGATCACAACCTAGGAAGCATCAGATGAAGATTCTTGCTTTTCAAGGAAAGAAAAGTGATCCCGAAAGGAAGCATACCTCCGTGGGCAAAGAGAGAGTGCTATGATTTGATTAGAGCCAATGTGGAGGGAGATCAAGAGGCGACATGGCTAGATTTTTGAATGGGTTTGACAGAGAGATGCTAACACGATCGAGATACACCATTATGTAAGAATTGAAAGATTTGGTGCATTGATGGCCATCAAGGTGGAGAGGCAACTCAAGAAGGGCGGGTACATGGCAAAAAACCCAGTCACAAAATTCTTTTAGTCAGCCACCTTGGAGTCGTCGAATTACCCAAAGACAAGAAGAAAGCTCTTCCACTTCTAATGCCAAATCTGAGCCCAAAATGCACCACAACACCGCCTCTCAAGGCAAAAACCCGCCTCTACTCGACTCATTATTAGTGAGATTAAATGCTTTAAATGTCAGGAAGAGGACACCTAGCTAACCAATGTCCAACAAGCGGTTTGTGATCGAGAGAATGGTGAATTGAATCCGAGGATGAGCCTTGATGTGATGAGATGCCACCTTTGGAGGATACCTCTATGGGAGATGAGGAAGTTTAGGGCAGAGGAGAGTATCATGGCGAGAGCTTGGGTTAGTCGTGCGAGGAGCCTTAAGACTGGCAATGTTTAAAGAGGAAAAAGAAGTACAGCGGGCTGAGAGCAGTTTCACACTCGTTGTGACGTGAAAGATAAGGGTTATGTAGTGTTATGTGACGGTGGTAGAAGGCAATAATTGTCGCTTAGGCTAGTGGTACTTACATGGTGAAAAATTAGGGCTTACGACACTTAAGCACCCTCACCCATATAAATGGTAAATGGCTAAAGATAGTGGCTGAAGTGAGGGTTACCAAAGTAAGTGTTGTACCATTTCGAATTGGTGTAAAATATGAAGGCGAGGTGTTGTCGGATCTGTACCAATGCAAGCTGGTCATCTTCTCCTAGGAAGACAGGGGAATTGATCGGCCGAGGTACAGCATGATGGTTTTACCAACAAATCACGTTCATGTTCAATCAAAGGAATCATCACTCTAGTTCCGATGACCGGACAACAAGTCTATGAGGACAAGTGAGGTTACAAAAAATTGAGTGATCAAAAGAGTTGAGAGAGAAAGAGGAGAGTGGACAAGAATAGTGAGGTTTTAGAGAGAAAACAAAAAAATTCTATGCAAAAACAAGTGAGGTTAGAGGCAATTAATTTCAAGCAAAAAGCAAAAACGGCCCAATGATTGTACTCAGTACAAGAAGTTTTTTTAACGCAGACCAGCTGATCTTCTTTTGCTAGTGCGTTATTTCTCTCTTGCAGGGGAATTTGAGGATGTGTTTCCTGAGGAGGGTACACATGGGTACCACCGATCCGGGGGGAGCGGGATTGAACATCAAATCGACTTTGTTCCCGGTAGCATCAATTCCGAATTCACCCAGGCATATAGGAGCAATTCGAAGAGACGAAAGGAACTCAAAGGCAGTGAAGAATGATGGGGACAGGGACAATCGTGAGAGAGAGTATGAGCCCGTGTGCAGTTTGGTGGTGATTCTAGTAAATCAAGAAGGATAGGACATGGAGGATGTGTGTTGATGGCAGAAGCCCTCAACCACATAATGGTAAAGTATCGACCACCCCATATTCCTCGCTTAGAGACAGTTAGATGAGCGCAGGTTCTTGTGTCTTTTGAAAATTGATCTTAAAAGCGGATATCATCAAATTAGATGAAAGAGTGATGAATAGAAGCACTGCATCAAACTAAATATGATGTATGAGTGTTGGTTATGCCTTTTGGGTTTTAACTAATGCACCTTAGTACACGCAGCATGCGCTTAATGAATCATGTTTGCATGCTTGTATTGGAAATGTCGTTGTTGTTTATTTTGATGACATTTTATTTAATTTATAGCAAAACGTTTGCATATCATGTCTCACATTTGAACTTGGTTTTGGATGTGCTTAGAACGGAGAAGTTATATGCTAACCTCCAAAAGTGGTACCTTTTGCACGATAAAGCTTGTTTTCTTAGGTTTTGTTATGAGTTCTAAGGGATCGGAGGTTGATGAGAGAAGTCAAACCATCAGAATGGACCCGACACCCTCGGCTACACAAGTGTCAATAATTTAGGAGTTTTCATGGACTTGCCAGCTTCTATAGGAGGTTCGTAAAGGATTTAGCACTATTCACTGGCATATTATCAAAGTTATCAAGAAGAATGTTACGTTCCAATTGGGTGAAGAACAAGAGAATGCGTTTTCAGCCTTATTAAATATAAGCTTACTCATACTCCTTTACTGTTTTACCAAATTTTTCTAAAATGTTTGAAATTGATGTGATGCTTCTGGTGTGGGTATAGGCGGTGTTCTTATGCAGAGGGGCGACCATTGCGTATTTAGCGAAAAGAAGCGGGTCACGAAGCACCCCTTACTACCCCACTTATGACAAAGAATTGTATGCATTAGTTCGAGCTTTGGGGACTTTGAGCACTACTTATGGCCAAGGAGTTGGGATGTACGGATCATGAATCCTTGACATTATGAAGACGCACAACACAAGTGACCAAGAGGCATGCTCGAGAGATTCGAGTTAATTGAGGACTTTTTCCTATGTCATTCGCTACAACCAAGTAGGAAAATGTGGTTGACCGGCACCTTTCACGCCTGTATGCCTTAATCTCTTCTCTTATGCTAACATTTCTTGGTTTTGAGTACATAAGGAGCTTTATTATGATGACCATGATTTGTGAGCTGTATAGTGCATGTGAAAAATCTGCAGAGGGTAAGTTCTATAAGCATGAGAGGTTTCTTGTTTAGAGAGAATAAGTTGTGTGTGCACTAATGTTTAATGAGAGACTTATTAGTTCGGGAAGCACATGGTGGGAGGGTTAATGGGACACTTTAGAGTCGTTAAACCCCTAGACTATTCTACAAGAGCACTTTT
>CM018892.1:7782101-7784601 GCA_009663005.1 Actinidia chinensis
ATAATTTCGATCGATTGGGGGGGCCTTTGAACACTAGATCTTGGATCTCCAGTCACTTAGGTAGAGTTGCTATTATTGTGACTCCAATATAGTAGGCGTTAGCCCTATTCCCCTCGATAATATACACTTGCCTCGCTAGACAATCCTTAGTTAATGGATCCGCTATATTGTCCTAGATTCCAACTCGATAAAATTAGGGTCCCTTGAAAGCATGTTTAAGGTGTTATGGATGTCTACGACCGAATGTGTCGAGATTTACCGTTATACATGTTACTCTGTCTCTGCCTATTGCTTGAGTTACTATCATAATGTATGCATTGTAAGCACAGGTTTAAGCCACATTGGAATGTCTTCTAGGAAATGATGAAACCATTCTGCTTCTTTCCCCTGCTTTATCTAAATCGAATAAATTCCGTCGATTCCATTAATCGACCTAGCAATAGCAATTTGCTTGGATGATTTCTAAGATACAGTGCTCTCCGAATAGTAAAGACATATCCACTTTGTGGATTTGGAGCTTTGTAATTTGATTATCCATTAGCATCACAAATCCGTTTTAACACAGCAAGAGAGTAGAGGTTCAGCCCCCTAAGGCTTTTTGAGTAATCTTAGAATATCTAAGGAACGCGTATCAAAGTTTGCCAATGAACTTTACACCAGGATTGTGTTGTAAATCTACTTAATTTACTCACAGCTATGCAATTCAGACGCGTGCAGTTCATTAAGTATAATTAGACTTCCAATTAATTCTGGAATATTCTAATTGTGATACAACATTTTCTCCTTTATTTTTTGTATATATAAACTGCATCCATAGGTGTCCCTTTGCTGGACATTCATTATACTGCCAACTTATCAAGTTATTTTTTCACATGTGTTGTTTTTGTGACGGAGTACCCTTTCCGAATATCTTGGTATTTTTCATTCCAATATGACATCGGCTACACCACCCCCCGTATATATCTTCATGTCAACAGCTTGTTTCAACATTTTCTTCGTTGACATAATTATTTTCATGATTACACCAGATGATGAGTATATCATCAACATAACAGATAAACTATTACATACTTTTATCTGTACTGTTTCACATACACACATTGTCACATTCATTTATTGTGAAACCGTTTGATATAATTGCACTATCAAACTTCTCATGCCATTTTTTTTGGCGCTTTTTCTAATCCATAAAGAGATTTAAAATTAATTTGCAAACTTTTGATTCCTTTCTTGGAACCTTAACCCTGTCAAGTTGTTTCTATGTAAATCTCTTCACTGATCACCATTCAAGAATCAGTCTTGACATCCATTGATGATTTCAAGATATACAATCTGCAATGGCAAATTAACATTCGTATAGACGTTATTCTTGTCACAGGTGAATAGGTGTCAAAATAATCAAGCCTCTTCTTTTTGCCTGAAACCTTTGGTCCACAAGTCTAGCCTTGTACTTATATCAATAGATCACTGCCTTCATTTGCCTTTTGAATATTCATTTATATCCAAGAGATTTTCGTTCCCTGAGGAAGATCCACCAATTCCCAGATGGTTTTGTAAATATGGACTGTACTTCAACTATTGAATAGCTTTTTCCATAAAGGAGCTTCTGAACCTGACATAGACATCTTGATATGTCTGAGGTTCATTTTCTAACAAATAAGTTAGAAAATCTGTACCAAAAAATTTGAAGTCTAATACGTTTGCTACGTCTAGTTTCTTCATTATCTTTATCCTCATTAATTTTGATTACTACTCGTATAGTAGCATAAGTTCTTTTTATTGAACTTATCTCATGTCTGTCCGTCTTAGGAAAGACTTCTTAAAAAAAATCTCATTCTTGATTCAATAAGTATTTCTCATGCATATCTAGAACTTCTGATTTGTGTATCGAGAACCGATATGCACTACTATTATCTGCAATACCTACCTATGAATATGCAATCCAACAGTTTTAGAGATCCTACTTCATTTGCTTATGCATAGCCTGCAGACTTTGGTCTACACAACCCCACACTTTAAGAATTTATAGTTGGTGCTCGACCTTTCCATAATTGAATAATGTGTCTTATTACTTCTTTCGGGGTATCTTATTAAGATATAGTTGGCAGAAAACACTGTTTCCCCCCACAAGTTAGGTGGTAAAACCTAACACCATAGCATTTAACATTTTCTTTCAATATTTTATTCTTTTCTTCCAGCAACACCATTTTGCTGTGGAAAATAGGGGGCGGCGGGCAGTAGTTTTGATGTATAATGCCATGTTCTTTACAGAACTCATCAAAAGGGCATCATATTCACCACCACGATCCACTTCTTAGGGCCTTTAAATCTTTTTGCTAATTGATTTTCAACATTCATTCTTATAAACTTTGAACGCATCCAAATCTTCATCCTTACTGTCGTAGTAATTACCCTGACAATACTAAGTATTGTCATCGATAAAAGTAATAAAATACTTTTTTCGGCTTTAGTTTATATGGATTGAAATCACAAATATCGG
>CM018892.1:7797101-7799601 GCA_009663005.1 Actinidia chinensis
AAAAAAAAAATTGGCTATATTGCTCCCTTATCTTCGTTCTTGATTGAGATGTCGTTTCAATTTGGTTGGGTTTCTCGTTTTGGGTTTTCTTTGAATTCAAAACTCCATCAAGTGAGAGTAAACAAACAAAATCTTGGTTTCGATTACTCCTTATGCTTCGTTCTTGATTGAGATTTCGGTGTGTTTTTCATTTATTGTGGTTCTTGTTTTGATTGCTCTTTGAATTCGTTTTGCATCACGTTACGTCAAAAAAAAAAAATCGAAGAGAATTGTCCTTAAAAAATCTGATTCGTTTGGTTTGGTTCTTGTCTTGAATTGCTACTTGAATCTTTATTTTTCGTTCATGGTTAAGTCTTGAAAGGACTAAAGAGAATACGAGTGGAAAAAAAAGGCCGAGCGTGTGAGAATATGAAGTAGGGTAAAAGCCAAAAATTATTGAGGCGCAACACGAAAGAAATGCGTGTATCATCCTTCGAGTGAAACACGTAGGGAGTGTAGTGGAGGTTCTTCTCATATTAATTCTAACCTTGTTTTGCAGATCTCCTTACATGTCTCAAATCAAGAGAAAAACACAAGCGAAGAGTTCCACCACAAACTGTTCTGAATCTACAAATGCAAGCATTAATGGGAGAGATGATACGATGATTAAGGGCGAGTTTAGAGCATATACATGAGAGGTTGGATATAGTAGAAGAGTGAACACAACAGGGCAGCCACACGTTGCTCCAAATGTCCTAGGAAGGGTAGATTGCATTAAAGAGAAGTTGAAGATTTGGATGAGTTTGAAGGGGACGGTGTAGAGGAGGAGTTGATAGATGCAGTGGGCAGTCATAGGAGATATGGCAGGGATAAGAGCTAGAACTTCGGTTGACACAACTGTGGGATGTATCAAGATGAAGATTCCTGCTTTTCAAGGAAAGAGTATCCCGAAGCATACCTCGAGTGGGAAAAGAAGATGGAGTTGATTTTCGATTGTCACAATTACTCAGAATTAAAGAAGGTAAAGCTTGCCGCAATCAAATTTACTGATTATGCTATTGTGTGGTGGGATCAATTTTGCATCAATACGAGGCGGAATGGAGAACATCGTATTAAAACTTGGGATGAGATGAAAAGAGTCATGAGACGACGATTTGTACCAAGTCACTACTACCGAGATCTTCTACTTAAAACTGCAAGGCCTCTATCAAGGTAACCGGAGCTGTTGACGAGTAATTATAAGAGATAGAGATGGAGATGGCTATGATTAGAGCCAATGTGGAGGAGGAATCGAGAGTCGACAATGACTAGATTTTTGAATGCGTTTGAACAAGAGATTGCTAACACGATCGAGATACACCATTATGTGGAATTAGAAGATTTGGTGCATATGGCAATCAAGGTGGAGAGGCAACTCAAGAAAGGTGGTACCGGCCAAAACCAGTCACACAAACTTTTAGTACAGCACCTTGGAGGTCGAATTAAACCCAAAGAAAGAGAAAAGCTCCTTCCAATTCTAATGCCACTCTGAGCCCAAAAATATCACAACCAACACCGCTATCAAGGCAAAACCCCGCCTCTACCTCAACTCATTCTAGTGAGATTAAATGCTTCAAATGTTCCGGGAAGAGGATACACATAGCTAGCCAATGTCCAAACAAGGATCTGGTGATCCGGGAGCATGATGATTTGAATCCGAGGATGAGCCTGATTGTGATGAGATGCCACCTTTGGAGGATACTCTATGGGAGATGAGGAGTTTGGGGCAGATCATGCGAGATGCCTTGGGTTAAGTCGGCGCGACAGCCTAAGCTTGCAAGTTAAGAGGAAAGAAATCCACGCTAGAGAGCATTTTTCACACTCGTTGTCACGTTAAAGATCAGGTCTGTTAGTGTTTATTGTGGATGGTGGTAGCTGCAACTAATGTCGCTAGTACTTCGATGGTTGAAAAACTAGGGCTTACGACACTTAAAAGCACCCTCGCCCATATAAATTGCAATGGCTAATGAATAGTGGTGAAACTGGAGGGTTACAAACAAGTTGTTGTACCATTTCGAATTGGTAAATATGAAGACGAGGGGTTGTGCGTGTAGTACCAAGGCAAGATGGGCATCTTGCTCCTAGGAAGGGACCGTGGCAATTTGATCGCGGCGTGTACAGCAGAGGTTTTTAGCCAACAAATACACGTTCATGTGCAATCAAAGACCATCACTCTAGTTCCGATGACAACCAAAATCAAGTCTATGATGATCAAGTGGGGTTACAAAAAATTAAGTGATAAAAGAATTTGAGAGAGTCTGAAAAGAATTGAGAGTGACATGAATAGTGAGACTTTAGAGAGAAAACAAAAAAAATTCTATGCAACACAATGAGAAGTTACACAGAGAGTATTAATTTTCAAGCGGCCAATGGATTGTACTCATGGTGCAAGAAAGTTTTTTTTAAACGCTAAACCAGCTTGATTCTCCTTTGCCTCAGTGTTCGTTATTTTCTCTCTTGTAGGGTTTGAGGGATTGTTTCC
>CM018892.1:7814601-7819601 GCA_009663005.1 Actinidia chinensis
TTTTAGGGTGTTCCAAAATGTATGTTCAACTCATAAAATCACAAAAAAATACAACTTTTCTCTTTTACTCTTTTTTTTATAAATTATTTAAGAAATATTCCAACCAAAATAAAAGTCAAATTATAACAATTATACGGGATAAAATTGGAGCTATTCTAATGTTTATCCAACTATGACGTACAAATGTGAAAACTATAACATTTTTGTTATCTTTAAACCTAAATTGGATTTTCGGCTAAAAACTACAGTAGAGCAGTTTATGAATGTCTACACAGACTTTTTTTTCTTTCCTGCTGAGACAGCATTCATTCTTTCATTCATTTTTATCAAAAAACTTCAATTGGAACACACAAGTATTAGGCCAATTCAGCAACTGTTTAGTCGACTTCTTTTATCCATTCATGGGTAAAAGATTACTTACAATAATTGCAAAACTATATCAAATTAGACAATTGCTCATCTAAGAAAGTCCAACAAGATGTTCTCACAAGCGTAACAATCATAACATCAATTTTAGATTTAGCATTAAAATGAGAAATAAACAGCCTACACAAGAAAGACTCATTGTAGAAAATAAATTGGGGAGTGACTACAGTATACACCTGAAGGGATCGTATACCGCGAATGGAAGCGTAATTTTTAAATTTTTTCTTTTTCAAATCTTAAAACCATGTAAATCGTACAACATCGATCAAGAGATGGTCAGATATAACTTCAATATCACGATGAAATTCAAGACTCAAAATCCAAGTTGCTATAGCCTTGATTTTTTATTTTTCTTGCACCAAAAAGTTGTTGCCCTCACCAGAATTGCTGCAGCCGCTGCCTGGGTGGCTGCTGCTTGCTGGTCCCTAACTATTGCTGCTTGCCAATGTGCCGGGTTACATCTGCCTTGCTGCACCGCGACCTGTTAATGCCTTGTTACTGCCGCACCCGCGGGTTGGTGATGCCCCATCCATGGGCTGTTGCCTGCAGCATGCTGCAACTTGCCGCGGCTGTCTGCAAATTCTATCAATTTACTTTTTGCAAACCCTAGTCCTAAATGTTTTAGGATTTTATTTTTCTCGTCTTCTAGACATTTTGATCTTATCTCATTTTTTTCTCAACTCTAACCAATCTATTTAGAGTGTGGGTTCTCAAATTTTATCTTAAAAATTTTTGTAAAGAATTTCTATTTAGATTGGTAACCCATGTATCATATATATAGGCTAGGTATCGTACTATGGCAAAGATAGAGATCTTAGGAAGTCCTAGTTTAGCTTCAACTAAACTACTAAATATTCTAGTTATCTTTAACTTAATTTAATAATTAATTAATCCGAAATCAATTCCACTAAATAAGTTGGATTGCACTCTAAAGCAAAATGATTAAAATATCCTTTATCGTTATTTGGATTGCACTCTCCATGGATACTGATAATTATGATTGAATTAATTAACTGTCATCAAATCCTAATTATTTCTATCCCATATGATTCATAATTTATTTTCCATTTAGTCACCAAAATAACAAGTTTTCATTTCGATAAATAATTTATCAAAAAGACTGAATCCAGATTTCAATGACCAAATTAATGTATTAACTCACAAGTGATACCCGCTCTCTCCTAAAAAAGAGTGAGATTTCATTTTGATAATTAAGTATTCTCACAAACCTAACAATGACCACATAAGATACCAAGGTATTGACCTCGAATTAGCCTCACTCATTGGTAAATAAATTTGAACAATGTCAAGAACTTAATTTCACTATTCTCTAAAGATTAATAGTCAATTATAAATAGCGAATTTAAGATTTCTTCAAAAAGTGACAATTTTATATGATATATTTTTTTTATTATGATTCAATTCATTTTATTCTATAATACACCAATACTTTACCTCAGAGTCACGTATTCTGATAGTTGAGATAAACTATCATATCATATAGAGATTAACTGTATTATAGTTTTCGCATATGAAATGTCCAATCTCATCACTAACTATGAACTCAATTAAAGTTATTAGGATCAACAATTAATATCTCTCGTGTGTAAATCTTATTTTCATACATTTATCGTCTATCTAGATAACTTGGAAATATATCATCTCATGATATAATAGAACAATATTAAATGTATGATACAATGAACTCTCATTTCAAATAATAATTAAATATTTAGATATATGGGCACACAATTCCCAACAACACCTTTAAAAATGGTATATATGGTGCGCCCCCATTGTAGTAATCATTATCAGATGAATATGATTCATCCCAAATGATCTAAACACAACCTAGAAAATAAAAGGATTGTATTAGCAAGTGAGCATTCTAATTGCCCCAAAATGTTGGGTAATTTATACCAAAAGAATTTGTAGAATATATGCTATATAAAATGTTTTTACTATTTTTCAAAAATAATCACATGGAAGAGTAATAAGAAACAATAATGCTATCAGTTATTACACCTAAAATTATGCAAACATAATTGTGTGTGAAGTCCACACATATCACGTCGCAAAATGTAATATTTAAATTTAACTTTTTTTTAATGACTCATTAATGACCCATTTAGTAATATGATTATAATCTAACCCATTTATTTGAAGTCAAATCCGACCCGCCCAATTAACCAAACCACCAACCAACAGCAGTCACCCGTCTATCACCATCGCGGTTTACCTCCAAAATTCATTATCTTTGAACAAGACAATTATTAGGATAATATCACATTAATTATACAAACATCAAGCTCTACTTTATTCCAATTGCATAGCTGCATTGCAAGACTTTTGGGGTGTACCTACTGAGCCTATTCAGACTACAACAATCCCAGATCCAGATAACTTCGACTAGTGAGGTGGGTGCCGGCAAGGCCCGCCTGTATAAAGCTGTCCCACCATAAGTACATTGGATTATAAAAACTGTATAATATAAATCTTTTAATTACAATTGTTAAGTATGGAATTCAAAAGTTTGGTGCAGACGTGCAAGTGTTGTAATGAAAGAACAAGGTTAAAAGCAACACTCGCTTTTTTTTTTATAAAAAAAAAACTCCCTCAATAGGAAATAACAATTCATCAAACAAGCATAAGCCATAAAATATAAATATAGAAGTTGGTTGTTCTGCTGGAGGTTACCACGAAATTAAAATACCGTTGGAGGGATATTTGTTTATGTTAGAATTTTGGTATGAATGAAGTTGTGCATTGGTATGTCTCTCTTACTTACAGAGATAACTACTTTTAATGATGAACTCTTCCCATCATAGTCCAATTAGGAAAGGAATCTGCATTTTTATAGTTTAATAGGGACTCTGACTCTAGTCTTTCATCTACTATAAAAAGAGTCAAGTCTTTTAATTAGATAATGTAAAGTTTATACAGTTTTTAAAGTTCTGGTTAACAATTTTGAAACCTCGGTGGTGTTCTAACGTACACGGTCTAGCCATTTTATTATGGGAGATAGACGCTGAAAAAGTCTACAACATCCTCAGTAGGCGGCGAATCTTTCTTAAGGAGACTGCGTTTGCAGTACTCGGCTCATAAATTTGTTTGTATCTCATTCCTAATTTTATGTTTTGTAATTGTGAATTCAGTTTTACTTTATTTAAAATTTTTATCAATGAAAATTATTCTTTACAATTATGTGCTTGTCATAATTTTTACCAACAAACTTAAGAAATATTTTTTTTATGATCGGTAATTGATTCCATAAAATAATTTGTGTTCTGGATTTAGAAAATTATTCTGATTTTAGTTGATAATTGTTTTCAAATTCAATTTTCTGCATCGATTCAGATTGTTATATAAAAAAACTCCAAAAATAGAGATACAAGGAGTGCCAAAGTGGGTTTTGCCGAGAGACAGGAACTAAATTCAGTGACTGAGTGTTCCCAATTTCTAACATCAAAAGCTTCTTTTTCTCTGTGCTCTCTGTCTCTCTACATTGTCTACCTTAACTTTCTCTTCGATTCAATTGATTGGACATTCAAGATCAAAGATAAACAATTAGATTTAACAGTTACAGAAAAATAATTTCAGTTTGAAAAAAAAACTACTTGTTTTCAGATTTTCAAAAATTATTCATATTTTTTTCTACAAATTGATTTCAGAACTGCAACTATTTCTAACTAAAACTTGTTTGTTTTATAATAAAATTGTTTGATTTCAGAATACTGTGTAATTTTTTTTAAAAAAACAACAACATAAGTCTAGCATATCAGTTATGTTAAGTTAATTAGTCTAGATATTAATATATTCTGTATATTTTTTCAGTTATATTTTCAAAAGTTGTATTCTGTATTAAAAAAAAAGATGCAAAAATTGTTTTGACACAATACTGTTTTAATATTAATTTCTGAAACTAAAATTGAAATCTTAATTTTTTGTCATTGTTGTTGCTGTTATAGAATTTTAAGACTGCTTTAAGAGTTCAAGACTGGATTTTTTTTTAAATTGCTTTAAAAAAAAATTTATTGTTTTTTTTCTAGAAACTATCCAATTTCTGATTTTAAAATTGTCCAGGTTTTTAGAAATTGTATTTGAAAAAGAAAAAAAATTTGTTTTAAGCAGAGACTTTTGATTATATTATTTAATAATTATTATTTTAACCCAAAATATTTTGTAATTACTGGAGTTTTAATAATTACAGATTGACCTCAATCTTTAATATAATTATAAATTTTACCCACTTTCTAGAAAAACTACAGAATTTTTCATATTTGGGTAATTACAAAGTTTACCTGTAACACCCCGAATCCGTAAATTCCATAAATCGTATGGATTATGATGTGTACGTTAATTAAAGCGAAGTGTTAGAGATTTAAGAGTAAAGGAGACCAAACCTAAGTTAGAATAAATTCAAAATTTTAAGAATTTAAGTTTTGACCAGTTTTCCTCTTGGCGTTCGAACGCCCATATGGGAGTTTGAATAAGGCCAAAAATATAAATTTCAAGCCTCGCATGTTTCAAACTGTAGGTAAGAGAGTTCGAACCCTCAGTGTCTAAAAATCCTT
>CM018892.1:7822101-7832101 GCA_009663005.1 Actinidia chinensis
CCTTGATAACGAGCCGTTCGATATTTGGACCCAACGGTTATCTAAACTGCGCGCACAGGTGGGTGCTGCATTTCTGTATTGGAATGTACTCTATTTCGGGGGAAATTTTTTGGTGGATGTTTATTATATCATTCTTTATGAATTCGAATTATCTATGGTATGTGCATGTTGATATTAACTCACCCTCACACAGACTCTTTGGACAGGTGAGGTGATACGACTAGCTGTCTGCGTTCACTGTGGTCATGATCCTAGACGAGGAGACTTTTTCTTGGTCATGGTTGTTTGTTAATGGCAGGCTGGGATAGTTCTCGAGGATTTGACCAGCTTGTTTAGTTGAGTCAGTTATGTACATATTGTCACAGAGAGTTTGTTATATTTCTGCATGTGACTTGTATTTATGTTTTACCTTGTGGTGGTGGTTGGGGAACAAAATGCATTTAGATTTATGGTTTTTATTTTCACGTTGGTTTAAATTCTCAGGGTATGATTATGTTATGTTATGCATGTGATTATGTATTGAAAACAGGAGTAGTTCACAGGCATGCTGGCTGTGTGATAACAAATCATGCCAAATAGCATTAAGTATGTTTGATTTAGGTTGGGGATGTGACAGGTGGTATCAGAGCAGTAGTTTTAAAGCCAAAGTATATCACTGAGGCTATGTTGGTGGAATTGATGTCTAGGATCATAGTGAACCATAGGCTGTTATCGGATATTGTCGGAGGTTGGATAGGTTGTTAGGTTTGTCTGTTTATTATATCATTGCATGTGCTAAATTTAACTGAGCAGAAAGAAATTGGCGGATGGAGGAACATCAGTTTCCTGCTAGAGGGGTGGGGCAAGAGGAATCTGAACGAGTGCCAGCATCAGCTTGATGCCAGGAGAGACTGGCGCTTTGAGGACCAATACATGGAGTTCAGATGCAGACAGTTAGAGGTACCCACCCTGCATGAACAATTTATGAAGCTGAATCCACCTGGGAATTTATGGGGGCGATTGATCCTTAGTGGCTGATGAATGCTGAAGAAGTTAAATGCCATATTTGGAAGTAATGGAGGTGACTGATGAACAGGAAATTAAATTTGGCACGTCATGTTGAGAGGAGAGGCAGAAATTGGTGGGAATCTATGAGTAAGAAGGCCAGAGGCCCAACCCGAAGGAGTGCCAATTTCATGGCATGATTGTGGACATTTTCAATGATCATAACTTCCCATTGTATTTATCGATGCAAAAAGAACAAGATTTATGGTCATGAAGAAGGAACAATACTGGGAGAATATGGAAGAAAAAATTTACAACTCTGTCTCGATTTGCACCTGAGATGTGCGTACTGAAGAGATGAAGTGTAGGCGATTTGAGCCGGGCCTAGACTTACAAATCCGAAGTCGTGTAGCTATGTTTGAGAGTAATATATATTCAGAGTTGTGTGAACAAAGCAAAAATTGCAGAGCGTGAGGTAAGAGAGAAACTTACAGAGTAGACGAGAACATTTCAAAAGAGGAGATTTGATCAGGGGCTAGACCGTCAAGACAAAAGGTGTCAGATGTACAACAACAGTAGAGCGAGCAGAGGCCAGACTGATGCGGGAAGGGCAAGACCTGTAAGTCTAGAGGTGGGGGAAATGCTAGGGGAGAGGATCATGGAGGACCACCAGCTAGCCCTACTACTGCACAATCTGGTGCTACGGGAGGGATTGTTTATTATCGGTGTGGTGTTGAAGGGCAATAGGATCGTGATGGGTCCACTACCATGGGTGGACAAAATTATCAGTGTGGACAACCGGACACATAGCAAGACATGACTCAGGGTTGTTGCAGCTTCATCAGTAGGGGAGTGTAGAGGGAGAGTAGTAACCAAAAAAGGGAGCAAATAGAAGTGCACAACAGGGCAGCAACTACTCCAGAACCGGCGTGTCAGGGCTCGAGGTCTATGCAATGCACAGAGGGATAGTCAAGCCATCCTAATGTAGTAACCAGGTAAACTTTTAGTCAATAATGGAAAGCTTAACGTATGATAGATCCGTGCTACGCATTTCATTTGTGTCTAATATATCTGCCAATGCATCTCTAGATAGATCATGTAGTAGTCTATGTCCCAACCTTTACTTGGGTTACCCCAGTGGGAGATGTGGTAGTAGTGGAAAAGGTATATAAGGAGTGTGTTTTGAAAATTAGTGAGAATGAGTGTAGTGATTTGATGCACTAAATATGCATAACTTTGATTTGATCTTGGGGAGGATTGGTTAGTGCATAATCTGCTTCTATTGACTGTTTTACGAAGGAGGTTGTTTAAAATGCCAAATGAAGTGGAGGTTTACATTTGTCAAGTGGAAAGGGATGTAATCCCAACTTGTTTGATTTCGGCTGTGAAGTAGAAAGTTTTTGCTGAAAGGCGGTGATGGATATTTGGCATACATTGTTTGATACAACTAAGTAGAACAGAATTATCTGATTTTTCTGTTGTTAGAGATTTTCCAGATGTATTTCCAGAGCGCTTCTAGGGTAATACTATACATAGGAGGTAAGTTATTCTCTATTGAGTTAATTGCTGGAACTTGCAGCACCTATTTCTATAGCTCCCGTATAAATGGCACCATCTGAATTGCTAAGAATGAAAGTGCATTACAAGATTTGCTTGAGAAAAGGGTTTATTTCAGGCCAGAGTGTATCACCTTGGGGTGCGCCAGTTCTGTTTGTTGAAGAAGAAGGATGGTACGATGCTACTATGTATAGATTATAGCAGTATGAAATCAGGTCACAGTGAAGAACAATATCCTTTACCTCGGATAGAGTGATGGCTTGATCAGTTACAGGGTGCTTGTGGCTCTTTCCAAGATTGATTTGAGATCTGGGATCAGCAGTTGAAGTAAAGACAGTGATGTTATCGAAGACTGCATTCCGTTACTCGATATGGACACTATGAGTTTTTGTAATGCCTTTTGAGTAACGAATGCCCAGCTTTTTTATGGATTTGATGAATAGGGTATTTCAGAACCTGTTCTTGATTCATTTGTCATTGTGTTTAATTGACGATCATTTGGTTTATTCTTGGATTCAGGAGAACATGAAAAGCATTTGAGAATTGTGTTACAATCAGACTTTACGTGAAAGCAATTGTATGCTAAGTTCAGTTAAATGTGAATTTGGCTGTATATGTACAATTTTGGGTCCATGTTATATCTGCACTGCATAAGGAATACATGTGGATCCAAAGAAGAATAGAGGCAGTAATGAATTGGAGCGGCGAAAATGTGTCAAAATTAGAAGTTTTCTGGGTTTTGACAGTTTTATTGGAGTTTATAAGGGTTTTTCTTCTATTTGCTGTTCCATTGACGCTGTTGACTCGCACAGATGTCAATGTGAGTGGACATTGATTGTGAGCGTAGTTTTCAGGAGTTTAAGACTAAGTTGACTTCAGCCAGGGTTGACCATTCCCTTCTGGGAAGGGAGCTTTTGGTGTATAGTGATGCTTCACATCAGGGATTAGGGTTGTGTTGATGCATCAAGACAGTGGCGCTTATGCGTCAGACAGTTGAAAGCCACAGACAGGAATTATCCCTATACATGATTTCAGTTGGCTGCTGTGGTGTTTTGCTTTGAAGATATGAGGCATTATTTGTTAATGGAGAGTCTTTTGAGTGTATACCGTCATCAAAGCTTAAAGTAGTTTGTTTACACAACGAGATTTGAATGCTAGACATAGGAGATGGATGGAGCTGATTAAAGACTATGAATGTTTGATTCATGACATCCAGGAGAGCAATGTGGTGGCTATGCTTTTGAGTAGAAAGTCTACAGGAAGACAGCGTGTATCCGATGTTGTCGGGCAGAATTATGTGCAGAGACATGAATTACTTAGAGTGGAGTTTCAGCAAAATAATATGGGTGTTATGGTATGGGCACACTTTGCAAGTGAGACCTTTATTGCTTGATCGTAATTAGAGAATTGCAAATGCAAGATGATCAATTGAGGAAAATTAGACCGCAAAGTTGGTGGACAAAGTAAGTACTACGAGTTCTCTATCCTTGATGAGGGACCTTGATGTGACTGGGGGATGGTTTTGTATTCCCAATGATTGAGTTGAAGATGACAATTCTGGTGAAGCACACCCAATCATTGTATGCCCTGCATCAGGTGGCACAAAGATGTATGAGAGATCTGCGAGAAGTGTATTGGTGGCCAGGTATGAAGAAGGACTTTGCAGAGTTTGTGCAAAATGTCTACAACTTGTCAATATTGAACTGAACATCAGAAACCTGCTGGTTTGTTGCAACCTCTTCTAAGCCAGCAGTGGAAATGGGAAGCCTATTACGATGGATTTTGTGGTGGACTTTCCAAAGACTGCTACGGCTTTGATTCTATTTGGGTGATTGTTGAAGATTGACCAATCAAGCTCATTTCTTCCACTTGTCAAGGTGACTTATTCACTTGACAGATATGCAAGCTGTATGTGGAGAGAATTGTTGAGATTGCATGGGGCCCAGTGTCTATTGTGTCAGCTAGAGATCCAAGATTTACATCCAGATTTTGGCCAAGTCTTCAACCAAAGCTATGGGCACATATTGCATTCAGTACGGCGTTTTCATCCTTCACAGATGGGCAATTAGAGAGGACTATTCAGATTCTAGAGGATATGTTGAGGCTTTATGCTGGACTTCAAAGGTAGTTGGAATGATTACATTGCCTTGATGGAGTTTTGCGTATACATAGTTATCGACTAGTATTGTTATGGCATCATTGCAGCTGTATCAGCAGAAAATGAGACTCCAGTGTGTTGAACTGAGTGGGTGAAAGACAGTTTGTTGGGTCCAGAGATGATTCAGGATACAACAGAGAAGATCAAAACATTCATGAGCATTTGAAGGTTGCAACATAGTAACAAAAGAGTTATGCTGATATCGCCGGACGGGAGCTTGAATTCGAGGTGGGAGACAAGTGTTCTTGAAAGTTTCTCCATGAACGGTGTATTTAGATTTGGGAGAGAGGTAAATTGAATCCACGGTACATCGGCACGCGTAACCATAAGTGAGAGGGTTGCACAACAGCTTATAGATTAGACTTACGCCAGAAATGTCCGAAGCTACACAATGTGGTTTCATGTATCTTGTTGAGGAAGTATGTCGCAGATCCATCACATGTGTTAGGTCACACCCACTATTGCGTTAGAGAATGACTTGAGTCTGTAAGAGGTACCCGTTCAATCTTAGCCGAAGGAGAAGTTCTTCGGACAAGTGATACCGTTGGTGAAAGTCCTGTGGAGGACCCAAACAGGTAGGAAGCTACATGGGAGAGTGAGGAGTTATGCGGGGACAATTCCGTCTTATTTTCAGGTGAGAAATTCGGGACGAAATTCTTTAAGGCGGGGAGAGTTGTGAGACCCTAAATCCTAATTTTCATAATTAGTTTTCATTCCTGCATAATTATATAGAAATGTCTTTTAATTAATTAATTAGTTTATTAACGTGAATCACGTGCGTTATATATATATTGGGAGTGTATGTGCTGGGAGTCAAATGTTAATCATTAAAGTTATGGTACAAAGTATGATTATTTAACTTAGTTGGGGTTAACTCGAAAGACTTAAAGACTTGTGAGATAATAAAGAAGACATCAAAATTAGAGGGAAAAGGTGTCAATTTAATAAAACGTTTGTCTGCCATTGTAATCTATATTGCGTGTACAGGAAAAAAAAAAGAAAAAAAGAACAAGAAAGAGAAAAGGAAGAGATAAATCGAGAGAAAGAAGAAGAAAGAAGGCAGGAAAAACAAGAACAGGGGAAGGAGATCTTGAGTGAGGAGAAATGACTTAATTTGGAGCAAGAATGTAAATTCTTGGTAAGATGTTATTTAGTTATTGTGATTATGAATTTAAGTTTCAATTTTCAATATGTGGGGGGTTGGTGTTTCGAATTTGTTAGCATATACATACTGTAGTAGCCATTGTGTTGAATACTCTCAGAAGCTATAGTTTTTTTTTTCTTCTAGGTGGTAGATATGTATTTAATGATGTATCTTATCTTTAGATTGTGGGCTTTGGGGGTTTTGAAATTTTCTTTATTATTGGCTTTTTAAAAAAAAAATCACAAAAAAAACTAAGGTTATATAGATATATATATAATATATATATATACACACACCACGCATACACACACGTATGTAGATTTGAATAGAAACCAGCAGGTCAAAGCTATTCTGAAAATTTGAAATGTTCAAGGTGCAGGACTGGAAAAATTAGCCAGTGTGGGCGCGCCGAATGAGACCTAATCTTGTACCCTGTTTGGTAAATTGGTCAATCGATGAGTTTTGGGCGTATAATAAGTCGCTTTCTATGTTTTTCCAGTGTTCTGAATCCAATGGTAGGGTCTGTTTAACTTAATTTGACTGTTTATACTGATGTGAGACAGCAAGTAGTGTATCGGTAGAGATTTTAAGGCGTATATGGCGACAACGACGGTGAAAACTTGTCCAATCGCCCTTAAAATTTTACGGGAATGTAATACTACCATTTAGTGAGAATCTATCGAATCGAATTATATATTTATAGATTTTATTATATCATCGTACTTTGTACTGATAAATGGTTGATTAACAGGAGTTAAGGAAGGAGAGGGGCCTTGAGCAAACGTAAGGTGTGAATTAATTGCGGTGACAGGTGGAAAATAAAATACATATAGTCTTATTTTCTATTGAATTTCGTGTATTTTATACGATTTGGTGATGATTAATTATAGGTGATGTGGCAATGCATTCATTTATCTTGTGTGTTTGTAATGGCACTGAGGAAGATTAGTCATGAGGACCTTTGCCTAGGATGTGACCAGTAGGGGCATTCCTTGATACGGCCGTCGATATTTGGGGCAACGTTATCTAACTGCGCGCTACAATGTGGTGATGCATTTCTGCTTGATGTACTCTAAACAAAAATTTTTTTCGGGATATTTTTGGTGATGTTTATATTATCATCTTTATGATTCGATTATCTATTGTGAGCTGTTGATTATTAAACCTCCACCCACACCGACTCTTTGACATGTGAGGTAGACGACTAGCTGTCTGGTTTCACTGTGGTCATGATCCTAGACTAGGAGCTTTTCCTGGTCATGGTTGTTTGTTAATGCAGTGCTTGGGATAGTTTCTCGCCTTGCATAGATTGTTTATTGAGTCAGTTATGTACATATTGTCACAGAGAGTTTGTTATATTTTCTGCATGTGACTTGTATTGTATGTTTAACCTTGTGGTGTGGTTGGTGAACCAACTGCATGTATATTTTACAGGTTTTTATTTTTTATTCAACGTTTGGTTTTTAAATTCTCAGGGTAATATTATTGTTATTTGTTATGCATGGATTATGGTATTGGAAACAGGAGTCGTTCACATAGTCATGGTGGCCTTTGTGCGATCACATCCTCTAAATAGCATTAATTAGTTTGGATTTTAGGTTGGGGATGTGACATGAAACGATATGTTTCAAAGTAATAAAGCAATGTGACACTCAGGGTCCCCCGTGGTAGGACCTTAATCTACCTAAAGGTAATATACAGGTAAATGAGGGATATGAAAAAAAATCAGTTACAATAAGGATCTCTCCGTCCTAAAGATCCACCCGACCTATATGGTCCCCCATGTTATGTTATGTTAATCCGGTTTTTACGTTTCAGATATGCTAAATGTTGTTTATGGAAAACAGTGACGCCATATTTATGCAAGATCAAGTTTTATGAATGATGTCTTCAAGAATTATTTATATCACTTGTCTTCCACACGTATGATGTATGTATGATAATAAAAATGTCTGGTATTTTTCGTTCATGTTCTATTGTTCTTCACTAAGGTTTTTACTTACGTTTTTGAAAACCCTTCAACCTTTCAAGCAACCAAAGCGAATAATCGTAGAAGGTGAAGCATATTTTAGTTTTGATAGCCCAAGGGCTTTAATGTGTTATGTTGATGGCTATGTAACGACCCGCCCGATGCCCGTGGTTCGCGCGGCATCGAGCGTCGTCACTTTTGATTTTTTCCCCTTTCTTCGTAAAATTTTTCTTTGAAACTTTTTATTTCTTTTCTTTAAAAACTTTTCGTGTGCAGAGCGAAATATATAAAAAATTTATTTTTTGGAGTCCAATAAAACTCAATATTAAAATTCATTTATTTAAATACTGCCGCAGACGGTAAGAGATACTGTAACCTGTCCCTAACATTCATACATACTCAATACATTACTATTCAAAATCGTATTTTCTAATCCGGACTATCTACAATAAATTCCGTTGTTCTATTACATAACATGATTCTACTAATTTACACTACTCCACTTGCTTTCCCTTAATCAACCTAAATATTGCAGAAACATATTCTAAGCACATTTGCTTAGCGTATAACCATACTCTCTAACATGATTTTATCATACATATCAAAACATAAATACTATGTAGAATGCATATAACATACATATCGTGGAGAAAGATAAAATATTTAATCCTTTCGCAATAACTTTTTTCGAAATTCATGCTTGTACCTTGTATTTTACTATATCGAGTCACCATAATTCTTGAAACATACTTATGCACTATGACCTCCCGTCCTTAGTCGGCGTTTGATTAACGTGATTTCCACACCCCTTGGTCAGGGCTGCAGGCCGAGTACCTTCCCGAAAGGTAGAAACATGGATGTACCTAGGCATATTACTACGAAAATCTTTTCAAAAGATTCATATCTATTCATGATTTGATTTGCACTGCATAGCATAATATACTTCCATGCATATATCATAGCATAAAAGTAATTTACTCTACTTTAGAGATTAATGTTACTTCTACTTTGCTTTCTTGGTTTTTTTAAACTCGCTCGTTTGTTCCTTAGGCTAATCGGATCGATTCCTATACATTCATTTGTCGCTAATTACGATGAATATTTTACTTAAGTATTTATAATGTAACTAAGTTATTTTTTTTTTTCAAGTACTATGCTAACCATACATGTTTGGTTCTTTAAAAAATGATTTTTTGTAAAGCCTAAACTATTGAAAAATTTTCAACTCGCTGAACTGAAAATTAAAGAATTCATTTTTTCTTTTTCGAACTTGCAATTCTATTTGGGCCACTAAATTTAGAATTTAAAAAATATTATTTCCGATCAATATGTGGTATTTTAAATAGCTCACATTCTCGGACACTTGAATCAGCTAAATGTTTTCGTATGAAAAAGTTTATGGCTAAAATACCGACAGTGAGTTTTGGAATAACAACCTAAACCGTAACTCATTTTTCTACTCGAACCTTCCAAGTCTATTTTGAGCCATTTAAATTCGAATTTGATTTTATTATTTCACATTAACTTGTAGGTATTTAAAATAGCTATTTACAGATACTTGAATCAATAAAATATTTTCGTATGAATAAGTTAGGCTTAAACAATACCGACAGTGGGTTCGAAATAAAAACATAACTTAATTCAGTTTTTTCTACTCGTACTTTCCAAGTCTTTTCGACCCTTTAAAAAACTTGAACTGGAAAAATTGTATTTCATGAAAATCTGGTAGATATTTACAGTATCTTTCATATGCAACTTGAATCACATCAAAACGATATCGTTAAGAGACTTGGGTGTCCAAAATACTACTGCTGGTCCGATGCGTAAAAAATTCGTATTTCAATCATACGAAATTTGATTCCATAAAAAATTTCAAATGATAAAATTTTTTGGGATATCTTACACAGATTATTTACACTAAATATGATTGCTATAATAGATTTAACATCTCAGAATTTAGCAGGAAGTGGAGAAAGAATTTGAATCTACCTCAATAAAGTTCTCTGCCTCTTCTTGACTGGTTTCTCTCTCTGTCTACCTTATCTTTCTCTCTCGTTCTTTCTCTCCTCTTTCTCATTCTTTCCCCTTCTCTCATTGGATACACATATAAATACCCAGCACATTTTTTCTTTTTCTTTTTATTTTCAAAACCAAATCATTTCCAACATTCATCATCACATCTTTTTCC
>CM018892.1:7862101-7864601 GCA_009663005.1 Actinidia chinensis
GGTCTAAATCTATCGTCATAACTACATAAGGCCCTTGGCCACCAACATTTGATATTTTTGGCAAGCGTATGTTCCTTCTTAAGGCTCTTCGGATTGGCTTCCCTGATAGGTTTTTTCGAAAACGTAAGCTAAAACTTAGTGAAATAACAACAAAGATGCATGAACGTAAAATATATGGATTACTTTCAATCAATACATACTTATACGTGTCCAAACCAGTGAGCATAACATAAACTTTCTTGAACATTGTTCCAAACTCGATCTTGCATAACTGGCATCACTTCTTTTCCTAAACATACATAACATATCATGAAACGTAACAACTCGGATTAACATAACATGATGACCATATAGGTCGGGTGCTCTTTAGGCAGAATATCTCTTGTAAATAATTTTATTTTACGTCCCTCATTTACCTTCTAGGACCATTACTAGATTAAAGTCCCACTACGGGGGACCCCGAGCGTCACATGCATATACTTTGAACATATTCGTTTTAACTTGAAATAAACACTTATGGTTTTCTTTCATTTCATACATATCGGCATAATCATACATTGAGGACATGGCATTTTTATTGATAAGATAACTTATATGCATTGAAAACATGAAAAACATGAGAATATACAATATATGTATTAAAACCATTTCAAAAATACGTAATTTTGTTCATGGCATCGTGTTACTCACCTCGTTTTTCCTTGGTTAGTTTGTTGTGTTTGGCGTTCTACAATAAAGGACAGAGGATATCAATATGTCAATACTACTAAGTTTTCCATTATGTAAGAATAAAAGACCCTTCAGCTTAGACCTCCTAAGAACGTACTCAAGTCCTCTATATGATTGGTCTAAGTCTAATATGTCTGGACAACACTAAAATGTTTTAAGGAAAAGTCTGAAGACCTAAATGAGTAGGTCGAACCTAATTGAATCTAAGTTGATCAAAAGTTTTCACTGACAACCTAAGTTATAATAGGTCCGTCCTAAGTTTGAAGTTAGGTCGACCTAAGTTGACATCCTAAGTTTTGATCAGAAAGTTTTTTCCCGGACAACCTAAGTTATAAGAGGATGTCCGAAGGGGAAGTTAGGCGACCTAAAGGGTACATCCTAAGTTTGATAAAAGTCTTCTTGACACCTAAGTTATAATAGGTCTCCGAAGTTGAAGTTAGGTCGACCTAAGTTGACATCCTAAGTTTGATAATTCCAGAACTTGCGATTTTCATTTCAAACTAGATCAAACCTTCTCTCAAAACTCTTTCCAGTTCTTCAAGGCTTCTTAGGGTTTAAAGACCAACCCAAACAAGGTAAATAACTCAAAACTAATCATAAAGACAACTTTAAACATTGTAAATCTAAGTTTGAATTAACTAACCCTAAATATAAAATTTAGGTTTTTTGTTCAACCCCCTTCAATTCACCAATCTAACCCTTAATACATGTTGTTTAACTCATTTGAGACACAATAGAGTCTCCTAAAACTAATCAACCCAATATATACACATATACATAAAGTAGTGGTTGAAACTTACCAAGCTTCCAAGTTAACAATGGCTTCCCAAGTTCAAAAAGGGATTCTCTCTCCCTATGACCCTTTCCTCTCCTTCTCTTCTCTCCCCTTCTCTCCCCTTCTCTTCTTCTCTTCCTTCCCTCCCTCTCCTCCCTCTCTCTCTCCGAATTTTGCTGTGGTGTATGTGGTGTGGTGGTATGTGGGTATATTGTCCAAGACCATGGGGATTTAATCCCATGTGCTCATTTCCACTCTACTCTCATGTCTCACCTTCTTTTCGTTGTTTCTTTCTTTATTCTCTCCTCTCCTCATCGTTTTTTCTCTATGTGATTGTGTGTGTAATTGGAAGACACACATGGATTCAATCCCATGTGCCCACCTCCATGGGCGCCTTGTTGTAACCTTGCTCACAATTGGTTCACTTTGATTACTTGAATTTAAAATAAATAAAACATCTATCTTAATTAATTAAACAGTCTTAATTTATACATAAAATGAACATTCATGAGTTCGGGTATAGAATGAGGACCCACAGGGAATGATCTATGTTCCTTATACACTTTACTTTCATGTTCCTCTGTCTTTCTCAAGTTTTGTGTTATACTCTCTTACTGTTCAAAAACGCCCTTCTCGAACCTAAAAGAAAAATTGGGTATAACCTTAAGTCTTAAGGTTTTAAAAATGTCATCTTTAAATGGCTCCACGTTGACTTATAACCTTCAATAACTCACACTAATTATCAGACACGGTCTAAATTATATGAATTCATGGACTCGGCAGATTCGGGTGTTAAATACTAACTCAACTCTACCTAAAGATTAAGATACAAGTACATAGAAGGCATTCTTTTCTTATTTTATATTTAAAAAGGCGGTGGATCACGTAGATCCATATACTCAAATTCTCCTTACTCAAGCTCAAGATAGGGTTTCAATCGATGCCCATTAACTTTAAAAATATTATTGTTTCTAGGGTTTTGGATTTCAATTGCCC
>CM018892.1:7869601-7882101 GCA_009663005.1 Actinidia chinensis
AAAATCTTATTTTCTTTAATTTTTCAAGCCATCGTTCAAACTCCCAAAATCTTTTATTTTCAGCCATCTTCGACTTCTTTTCCTATTTATTCTCAGTCTATTGTGAAGTTTTTGGAGTCCATATCTCGCGACGCTCATTAGACATGAATTTGTATAACTTTGTGAGATCTTTCCAACGGCGCATCTTTTATTCCATTCCAAGTTACGGGTGAACATTTTCACAATTCTTGAGACAAATCTCAACAACGACCTTTGATATATGCGCCCGCACTCTGAATTACTTTTATGGCTTTAAATTCTCTTTTTTATCAATATTTATCTACAATAAATGCAAACATGACTTTCAGTACAAGATACAATATAAAGGGTAAATTAACCTAATCTAGTGCTAACTTAAGTTGGTTTGGTGGCGTTTAGACTACACTTATGCGGTCCAATCACTATGTTGCAAAGATAATTTGGAGATTCAATCATCGGCCATAAAAAAAATTTTGGTGGCATTTAGACTACACTTATGCGGTCCAACAGTCACTATGTTGCAAAGATAATTTGGAGATTCAATCATCGGCCATAAAAAAATTGAACCCTTATATCCATCTTCTCATTAAAATCTCAACCATTTTACCATTTTCTATTTTAAGCTTGACATTATTTATTGTAGCATTTTTGAAAGATGTTTAGAAGATGTCTCGTAGTGATTGCAAAGAAGTAAGATTATAATTGTTTATGTACATGCAAGTACTAAAAGACCATATTAATTACTAGGAGTGTAATTTTAGCCAACCGACAGGAACCGATTGAAAAAATTTGATCAAACCAATCGATTTTAGCCACTGTTAAAATTCGATTCCCTTTATTTAATATTTTCATTTTTTTGGTTTTTTTTTGGGTTAGATACATACGTATCTTCATCGTAACCATCCGCGTGTATTTTATAAATGATCAGGATTAAAAGTCTAGAAGACCTATAAAGTACTGGGAGTCGCTGTGAGCTGTGACCTGCCCACATGCTCAAATGTCTCCTTTTCTCTGTCTCTTCTTTTCTTCGTTTCTCAGAGACTGAAGACCCACTATTTCTCTGAGACTAAAATTGGGTGTGAACTATGAAACACTGGTAACCTGAGAACCTATAACTCATCAGCGACGGTTTGGATCTAAAGTTAAGCAGCCACGACTTCGTTTTGTACTATTTTTCACAATATTTTATTGTGGTCCTTGTTGGTGCGAGCTTTACTACTTCATGGGGGATAAATTCCCCACATATGATCCCAAGTCGTTCACCTTGCCACTATGAAGTTCATATCGCTGGTGCTCTCCAAGTCTCCACCCCACCATTCACCATAAAGATAAGATGACCACAAGATCTTACTTCCACCAGTGCTCATATTGCAGTCTTTGTGAGCTCACTATTTGTTTTCTAAATTTCCAATGGGCGAGGTTGACTACCTCGTCTACCTGAGGAATCTAGCTCTAGGGGACTTCTTCTCCACCATATCTCTTGCAATCACGGGGCACCCTCCATATGGCATTAGCCTATTTTTTCTTCGATATCGATGGGATCTCCTTCCATATTTAGCCATCCGAGAATCACGTTGTGATCTCCTCACATGGCTCTCCATTCTCCATCTATAAAAGGTTGCTCCCCCTCATTGAAAGTACATGCCAAAACCCTTACTTATACACTTTGAGAGCTCTGGTGCTGTGCTTTATCTAAATTATTTGCTTTGTTCTAATCTTTCAGCCAAAGGAGTTTTGACCAGTCTCGCCCTGGCTGGTAATATTTGTTCGCTTGCGCAGGTCACCCAAATCATTGTTGAGGTCAAATGCTGAGGTCACAAGCAATTTTAACTGTTAGTTGGTCGCTCCCAAAATCCTACCACAATAGTGTGGTGCTATCTGTGGGAATGACAACTCTCAATTTTCTATAGACTTGTATAGCCGTTTGTTATCTAGACCAAGTATCAGTAGCCCTCTAGAGAATAAAGCACGTTCAATGGGGAACACCAGCCAAGCTCAAGATCTTGAGGGGCTCCACTGTGAAATGCATGGGATCGCCGAGCAGATCAGAATCATGAATGAGAATAATGCTCACCTGATACAGCACCTCACCACAAACAATCCTTTGCCTTTTACCATAGCACCTGTCCAAGAAGAACCTAATCGATCTAGATGTTCTCGCCAATTAGATGACCGCAATTCACAAACTCACCAAAGCACTGGTCGAGCACATTCTATCAAGAGTAGGTGATGCCGATCATCGAGCTTGTGCTCCAAGAGAGATAAGAGTCTTACTTTGTTAAAATCTTGATCTTTGAGCGAGACTCGCAATTTGGATGGCGAGGAAACTAGGAGATGCAGAAGGTTGCCTAGCCGAGATGATCAAGCTCCTAGATGATCTGAGAGGCTTGCACTTGCCCTATGACGATGCATTGGTCATCTCCGCTATGATCGCCAATTTCAATGTGCAGTGGATCTTGGTTGACAACGGGAGTTCCGCGAACATCTTTTTCCTATCGGCGTTAGACAAGATAAAGATTGGGCGAGATAGGCTCCACTTGTTTCATACACCTCTGGTTAGATTTGGAGGAAATGTAACACATCCTCTTGGGTGGATCAAGTTGCCTTTGACTTTAGGAGCGAAGCCTCACCAGACCACAGTAGGGCAAGATTTCAATGTTGTGGACTGACTGCCCATTACCCTACAATGCGATCTTAGGTTGCCCAACGCTTAGGAGGATTAAGGCAATCACTTCCACATGCCACCTGATGATAAAGTTTCCCACTTCAACAGGGGTAGGCGAGGTGAGAGGCAACCAAAAGATTGCCAGATAGTGCTTTATCACGGCCATAAAGGCTGAATCTCCTTCAAAACTAGGACGAGATGGATGAGATAACACTTGTTAATCCCAGAGAGATGGAGAATACAAAGCCCCTAGAGGATGTGACTTCAATTTCAATACAACACGATTATCCAAATTGCAATGTCATAATCGGAAGTTAGTTGACTAAAGAGCTATCGAATAGTCTGGTAGGGTTTTTAAAGAAGAATTACGATGTATTCGCATGGTCACAAGGTAACATTACAGGGATAGATCCCCAGATCTCCATCCACAAGCTGTTCACCGACCCCTGACCATTCTCAAGTTCGCGTCAAAGGAAGATGATCTCGCCAGGTGGAAGTTCTTTGTAGATGGGTCATCCAACCAGCATGGCTGTGGTGCAGGACGTGTTCTCCAAACTCTTTTAGGTGAGAAAATGGAATATGCCATACGAATAGGATTCAAAGCCACCAATAACGAAATTGAGTATGAAGCTCTCCTTATCGGACTAAGGTTTGCAACAGAATTGGGAGTAGAATATTTGGGCCTCTTCAGTGACTCTCAGCTCATAGTAAACCAAGTTCAAGGAGATTACCTCGCCAGTGATGCCAAAACGATGACCTATCTGGACAAAGTCAAGACCATGACTACAAAGATCTAGAATTTCAAGATTCACCAAATTCCTAGAGAAGATAACAAGAAAGCTGACGCCATGGCTAACCTAGCCTCAGCCTTTGATTTTATCTCGGATAAAAGTATCCTATTGGAATTCTTGTAGAGCCCAAGTATTGATATCGCCAAAACCATATGTCAAGCTATGGCAGATCTAACATGGATGGGCGAGATCATTGCATACCTTTGAAATGGAACACTACCATCAGATAAGCTCCAAGCACACCAAATCCAATATCGTGCTGCCAAATTCTGCCTCATTCAAGGGACATTATACAAGAGATCCTTCTTGGGACCATTCCTCAGGTGCCTCCAATTTGAAGAAGCAGATTATGTTCTTAGAAAACTTCATGAAGGCATCTGTGAAAAACATTTAGGGGCGAGATCATTGGTCAGGAAGGCTATTCGTCAAGGGTATTTTTGGCCTCAGATGGAGCGGAATGCGACAACGTACACTAGGAAATGTTACAAGTAGGTTTGCTTTAATAAGTCATCTCCCTCATACCGAGATGATACCAATGACTAGCCCATGGCCATTCGCTCAATGGGAAATTAACATACTCGGACCTCTACCACCAGCTCCATTATAGAGGAAGTTTTTGATCGTCGCCATGGACTACTTCACAAAGTGGATAAAAGCTGAGCCTCTCGCCAAAATCACTAAGAGAAATGCAAGAAATTTTGTATGGAAGAACATTGTCTATCGATTTGGAATTCCTAAGGTTATCATCTCGAACAATGCCAAGCAATTTGACACCGATGGATTCAAGCTTTTCTGTTCAGACCTTGCCATCTCCCATCATTTTTCCTCGCCAAGTCATCCTAAGGAAAATGGGCAAGTGGAAGTCACCAACAGAACAATCTTGAGGAATCTGAAAGCAAGTTAGAGAAATCCAAAGGAGAATGAGTAGAAGATCTACCGAGCACACTAGGGGCTTACCATACCATGAGTAGAATCCTATGGGCGAGATGTTGTTCTCTATGGTGTATGGAATAGAATCAGTCATACTAGTGAAAATTGGATTGCCGAGCTTCAGGACTTTAAATTTCGATAAGGAAAACAATGAAACTGAGCTAAGGCTCAATCTTGATCTCCTTGATGAAAAGAGGGAGCGAGTTGAGGTACGCCAAGCAGCTTATAAACTCCAGGTTGCCAAGTACTATAACAAGAGAGTTAAACATAGATCTTTCCTACATGGTGACTTAGTCTTGAGGAAAGTCACTCTGTCTACAAAGGAGCCCAATGCTAGGAACCTCGGTCCTACATGGGAAGGCCTCTACAAGGTTATCAAAGTATCTAGACCAGGACCTATTGGCTAGAAGATATGAGTAGGAAGGCACTAACTCATCCCTGGAATGCTGACCACTTAACGAAATATTTTCAGTAGTCTCCTTGATCGCCATGAAACTAATTTCACCTAAACGGTATGTTGTCGCCAAAATCATATGTTTGCCAATCTCCATGTAATAGTGATTATTTTAATAAAATCACTTTTCTCCAAGTTCGATCCTTATATATTGCCAGAATTTGCCAAAGTGGATAGTGTCGCCAATTTTGAAGATTTTATTCACCAAAAGCTCGTGATTGTGATCGCCATTTTTTGTGTGATTAAAGTTATTTTAGTAAAATAAAAAATTCTCCAATTTGAGATCAATTATCTCGCCAAGAGGATTTAATTTTGCTTTATTAAATTATCTCGCCAATGTCAAAATTTCCCCATGACGTCGCCAGGTGCAACAAATTTTGTTATTGCCTTTGCCTAAATCGTTTATTCACTATATTATTATCGCCAATGTTGAGTCGCTTGATTAATCACATTGCCATGGAAAGGTTTAATGTTTGTCAAAGTTAAAGCAACTTGAATCGACTTTGTTTGCCTATTAATCAAGCTTGCCAAAATGTGAAGATCTAATCGCCAAAATCAAGTCTCCAAGGGATGCCAGTTTGTGAAGAGTTAAATATTTTACCAAAATTGAAGGCATTAAACTCGCCAAGCAAACTTTAATTGCCCAAAAGATCAAATGATGTTCGCCAATATCACATTGCTAGTTTGTTATGTTTTGGTCGCCATGGTTCAGTCTAATGTTCGTCTTATTATGATGAATAGCATTTGTTATGATTGCCAGTAAGTTACATTCACCAAGTTAATCTTGCTTGAACAAAACTCTCCAAAGTTATCTCACCAGTTCATCAAGTGAAGTTCTCCTGAGTTTATCTCGCTAATTGCCATTTTGTTCGCTAAATTTATGATATGATATCGCCATACAAATAAAGAATACAAGCATAATGCAATATGGAAAAAAGTTATCTTGGTCATCCTTCTTCTCCCTCTCCTCCTTATTTTTCTCCTCATCATCCCTCTTCTCTTTCTCCTCCTGCTCGTCCTCCTCCTCCTCTTCAAGTAAGTCGTGATCAATCCCTATCTCCAGGATGTCAAGCTAGGGATGCGGCGACTAATTTGCCGCTTACAAAAGTCAAATCCTTTGCCAAAATATTTGGAGACTGTCATTTCAATAGCTTCATGGAAATCATCAAAAGATTTGAATTCCTCCATAACCAGCTTTTTGGAACGAGCCTCATTTTTGCCTTACCTCAGCCACCAACACTTCCAACTTTACCAATTTGTCCACGGTGGCATTCTGCTCGTCCTTCACCTTGGATAGCTTTTCGGCGGCTTATTGTTCCCGAAATTTGAGCTCAGTCATCTATCCTTGCAGGTCGCCAGCAAACTTCTAAGCTCAGGTCATCTCGCCCTCAAGCGATGCGGCCCGACCTTGTTGCAGGATCACCTTATCCCTCATTTTTCGACCACGACTGGCGAGGAAGATCTGACCATGACCGCTTGAAAGAGACAGATTTACCAAGTTTTTAAGATCGCCTTAAAGACAATAAGGATACAAAAGTATGAGCTAAGTATAAATTTAAATAGTTACCTAACCGATGATATGGAAGAACTTGAAGACCACCCGGTCAAGATCCAGTTTTTCCACCTCTTCCTTGTCAAAAAGGGTGGGATCACGCTCTCGAGGTTTTTTGTCGTGATAGAGCTCCTCAGTATGGTGTCTTGGGGGCCTAGGGAAGCAACAGGATTAGCCGAGGTGCCCTCTCCTACAGCCACAACATTCGCCGCTTTATTGTCCTCCTTGCTCGGTGGTGTGGTGAATTTCCATGTCGCCTTCTTTATGGTCTCTGGTAGCGATGTCATTCCCTTGCCCTTGGTGCCTGAAGTAGATTTACCCTTATTGTTGGGCAAGATGTCATGGACCTCATCCCTTGGGCGCTTCTCGCCAATGCTTATCCCATTTGACGTCAGGGTAGACTTTGCCACCGAGCTCTCCCCCTTGGATCCTTCCACCCTTTGGGCAAGCTTTTTTAAGCTAATTCTCTTCGAAATCCCTGCAAAGAAAATATTGACATCAATACAAGAAAGATGTAAAATATTTGGAAAAGAATGGAGGCAATACCATCCAATTAAGCTCGAAGGGGAGTCATGGTTTTGACATAGCTCCCGAGCTTAAGCTCAAACTTGAACTTAGCTGCCTGACTCCTAATAAAGGAAAGAAGGTTGGATTTTTGCCACTAAGATTGATAGTAAAACTTGATTGTAGGGTCAAGGTAGAATTCTCTTCTCCCTCCTCCTAATGGTTCCTATGTACTCTACCGAGCCACCTTGAGAGTGTTCATCTCGGGAGTGGTGAGACTCACCCTCATCACTCGCAACAATAGTTGTGCCCTTTGAAAGCTCGTCCTCGAAGTTGTCTCCACCGCTGGACGCCATCCTTTCTCTATCAAGGGCGAAGCACTTTTGGAATGTCTTGGAGTCAAGGACTGTTGAGACTTGAAAAAATCCTCTTGGCCCTAATTTCTTGAAGACCTTTCTGAGTCTTCGATCTTCAAGGTCGGTCAAAATGGGTAGCTCCTGAAAGATAAAGGACTTTTGTTAGTCATGGGTGAGATGATATACTCAGGCAAACTGATGTTTTAAAGGAATAAGACTGACCTTGGTGCCCCATGATTTAGGGGCCTACAAAACTCCGTCTTCTAGAGTTATGCCTGGGAAAAACTCTCAGTCATCCCTTGAGATGAAGAAGAATATCCTCTTCCACCCCTTGAAATTGCTGGGATACCCCTTGGTCACGGTTCTTCCCGGCCTCACCTTGAAATATAACCACCCCGAATTTGGCTTTGGGTTTTTGAATAAGCTATATAGGCATCTAAACTTGTTGAGAGACAAGATGCGTTTGTAATATCGCCACACCACCACTGCACAAATGACACTTGTTGGGGACAAACTGGGCTAGGCAGATTTTATAAAAATGCAAGATTCTCCTAATGGTGGGATGGATTGGGAGTCGTAGGACGGCATGGAAGGCGGCCTCCTAAAAGGCCACCTCGCCGGGTGAGAAGACAATATAGTCTTGCCATCCTCGGGAATCTTGGCATGTACCCCAGGGGAAATGAGCACGATTCTCTCAAAAAATCCAGGTTGCCCAGAATCATGATGTTAAATTCATTTTTAAGGGGAGACCGAGTATCTATCTTAGGGCTTTCCCTTTGGGCAAAAGATTCATCCCGAGGGGGGATTCCTCTAGAGGAGAAGAAGGGAGTTGGTTAACCTCATCTACCATATATGATTTCTCTCCTAAGTGGTTGGATATCTAGGAGGGCAGCGAATTATCTAAGTCTCTTACATCGACTCTATTGGACATACACTAAAGAATTAGAAAATTGAAAAAAAGTCAAGCTATTGGTACTTACTAAGCTTAGGACGAGGTGACAAGGGCGAGGTGAACGTCGGAGCAGGTGTAGCAATTCGACAGCGAAGGCGAGAAAAGTAAAAATGAGTGGGGGGCTCCCTATTTATAGGAAGAGCCGATTGTTGGGATCAAATTTTTCCAACGGTCAAGATTGCATGACGTTTCAGATACTGAGGTCAAAACTTCCGTTCCCGCCAAAAGATCATTCCCCCATTAATGCGCTCATCCACATGTCACCTTGCTTGGGTATGCCATCATGACACACTTAAATCATTCGGCCACATCCCATACCTCTTTACTCGATGATGCCAAGTTTGTCACATCAGCACATCGAGTAGGGGGCTACTGATGGGGGATAAATTCTCTACGTAGGATCCAAAGTGGTTCACCTCGCCATTATAAAGTTCATATTGCCGTTACTCTCCACATCTCCACCTCGCCCTTCACATTAAAGATGGGATGACCACAAGATCTTACTTCCACCAGTGATCATATTGTCAATTTCTGTGAGCTCGTCATTTGTTCTCCACATTGCCAATGGGCTAGGTTGACTACCTCGCCTACCTGAGGAATCGAGCTCCAAGAGACTTCTTCTCCACTATATCTCCTGTATGGCATTCTTCTATTTTTTACTCCGATATCGACAGAATCTCCTTCCATACTTAGCCATTCGAGGATCACGCCGTGATCTCCTCACATAGCTCTTCATTCTCGATCTATAAAAAGGCGGCTCTCCCATTATTGAAAGGTACATGCCAAATCCCTTGCTTACACACTCTGAGAGCTTTGTTGTTGTGATTTGTCTAGATTATTTGCCTTGTTTTGCTCTTCGTGTTGGAGGGGTTTTGAGCGGCCTTGCCCCAGCCGGTAATGTTTGTTCTCTTGTGCAGGTCGCCCAAACCATTGCCGAGGTCACGAGCAATTCGATTGTTGGTTGCTCACCCCCAAAATCCTATCACAACACTACTCATTCGTTTTTTTGTGTGTGTGCATTCAGTATATCCAAGTTGCAGTTTGTGTGCAATGGCTGTAAAGTTTGTTGTGTTGTAGCTGCAGTTTTTTTAGTTGGATTGGTATTTATTTTATTGGTTGCTTGGCTCCAGTGTGTAAAAAAATACTTGGGTCCAAGTAGAAAAGGTCCAACCCATCATAGTAAAAGGCTCGGTCCAGCCCCAAATAGTAAAAAAAATAAAATTAAACTTTGAGAGAGATTGGGCCCAAAATAGAAAAAGTCCAACTCCCAAAAATCATGAAACCAAGTTGATTCGACTCTAGGACTTGCTAAACCAATCCATCCCTTCGGTGCTCTCACCCCGACCCATACCCAACGGAACTGATTACACCCTTATCAAATACTTTGCAAGTAAGATGTTTTCATGAAATATATTCTAATCACAAATACAATTAAAAAAATCAGAATACGTGTCAAGCTTTTGAAGCTATAAAATTTGAAAGTGCCAATCAATACATTCGAACAAGATACTTGTGTGGATCATGCTTCGTCAGAATCGATGGAATATAATTGTGTAATTGATTGGATGAAGTATTTGTGTACACGGTGTTTTTATAACAAATGTCATGTAAAACGTGAATTCGACCCATAAAGCATTTTGGGCGGGTTTAAAAGTTACTGGTGGGTTTCATGGATTTGAGTTAATTTTTCCAGTAAAATGCAATTCTCTGTTTCTATAAAGGAAGGATATGTGACTATATTATATAAACAAGTAGAGAAATGAAAACAAATTCTTCGCAAAATTTTGCGACTAAATTTCATCAATGATCCCTGCGATTACCATGACAGCTTAGAACACTTTTAAGACACATTCTTATCAAAATATGACAACACATTTGTAAAGGGATAAAACATCAAGTACCAGCCTTATGCGACTAAATTTCATCAATGGTCCCTGCGATTACCATTTTGATTAGAACAATTTCAAGATACGTTCTTATCAAAATATGACGACACATTTGTAAAGGAATAAAACATCAAGTACCAGTCCTGGTCGAGCTAGAGCAGGCACGGCTGCTGAGTTATCGCTATTCAGCAAGCTCGATCAGAGTCCTAAGATGGAGCTCGGTCAAGGACCAACGATCGGTGGAGATCCCAAGGGTATGATGCAGGCAGAGGGTAACTTCGTCGTAAAATTTCCTTTGACACTCGCACGAATCAGAATCTGACCCCGAACGACATAATAGGCTAAGCACCAGTCATGCCTTAGGGGTATGATTGGATCAGTCACTTACTCACTGACACAACAATCAACACGTCCAGGAACGCGCTCTTATTCTCTCAAAGGGACGCAATTCTAACGATCTTCAACTATTGTTGCACTTTCTCTCTACTCTACATTCTTCCGGTCACCTGACTTGACTGTCAGAGAGCCATTTCTTGGAAATAGCTCCGGCAGTCGAATTCACTCATCTTGCCTTGTAAAGAATAGTCAAGCACCAACAACTACTGTCAATCGTAGCTATATCACCGTAGGTGTCTATTTTGAATTTTTTTCCTCCTTTTATCAAAAACTCACACTCTGCAATTGGCACCGTCTGTGAAAAAATGACCATAGACATCTACAAATCGATATAATGGCTTCCAAAAGCACAAATGTGAAGAGGATCTCGTATCCTGCATGCGAAAGCGCAATTTTTAGATTTTTTCTTTTTCAAATCATGTAAAACATACAACGTCGATCAAGAGAGGCTTAGATATACCTTGAATATCATGATGAAATAAAGGATCGAACCCTTGTTGTTGTACTTGCCTCTGCTGGCTGCTATACCGCCTGGCTGCTGGACTATAGTTGCCTGGGTTAATATGCCTGCTTGCGGGGTGATCCCTTCACTGGCTTGCCGTGGCTACGGGTTGCTGCCTGCATAGTCTTGCCATGTCTGTGAGTTGCTGCTGGGGGTTGTTGTCGCTACGCCATTGGTTGATTATTTGTTGATTTTTTTACAAACCTTAATCCTAAACACTTTAGGATTTTATTTTCCTAGTTTTCTAGACCCTTTGATCTTTTCTTCTCAACCATAACCAATCCTTTTAGAGTGTATACTCTCAAATATTTCTCTCAAAAATTCTGTAGAGAAGTAATTATATGGATTGACAACCCACATATCATATACATGTGCTAGGTCTCCAATTCAGGTGACCTGACAATCCTTTCGTTATGATGTGGCTCTCGTGTATCTAAAAGTGATGAAATAATGATTTTTAGAACATCCTCCATTGGATTGGAACTTCCTTCTAATTGCTTTCTAGGAGTATCAGACAACTCCCTAAGATCAAATCTATTATTAGGCGTCCGGTCTATCGTATAATCATTTTATAAAAAGATAACATTAATGCTCACTAATAATATATGTTCTCTGGAATCATAAAATAACTAGTCTTTAGTTCCTTTAGAATATCCCACGAAATAGCAAATTCTGACTTGAAGTACATACACTGGAAACTCGCAATTCTATAGTGTTGTAAACTAGGCTTACACAACCCACAACTCTACAGGAGTGTTAGGGACAGACTTAGTTGGAACTGAGTTCAAATATAACCTGTTGTTTCTAAAGCACATCTCCTTAGAAACTTTGGTAGATCAAAATAACTTATCATGAACCTCATCATATCTAAAAGAGTTCGATTTCTTCTTTCAGCCACATCTTCTGCTGAGGCATACCTGGTGCTGACAATTGAGATAATATCCCATTATTTAACAAATACTTATTAAAGTCACTAGAGAGGTACTCGCCACCTCGATTTGATCAAAGCGACTTTATATTCTTATCTAGTTGGTTTTCCGCTTCAGCCTAAAATTCTTTGAACTTTTGAAATGCCTTGGACTTATGGTGCAAAAGATAAATATAACCATACCTTGAGTAATCATCAATAAAAGTAATAAAATACTCAAAGCCCTTTCTGACACCAATATTTAGGGGTCCACACACATCTGTATTAATTAACTCTAATACACCTTTAGATCTACTACCCTTGGTCGATTAGGGTCTTTTGGTTATTTTTTCTTCTAAACACGATATACACGTAGGTAAAGGTTGAAGAGTCAAAAAGAACAAATGGCATTCTTTAACCAATCTATCAATCGTTTTTAAATTAATATGATCAAGTCTTAGATGCCAAAGATACATTGAATTATTAAAAGAAGCTTTTTATTTAAAAGTCAAGTTTTGTGACTTATTCAATTCAGTGTCATGTATCTCATACATCTTAGGAGTAATTAAATAAAGACCATCGACCAA
>CM018892.1:7894601-7897101 GCA_009663005.1 Actinidia chinensis
TGGCTATCAATAAGCTCGGTCAGAGTCCCTGCGCCAGAGCTTGTTCAAGCAGCAACAGTCGATAGAGATCTCCATCAAATGAGGTTACTCAGTCCACGGGGGTAGTTGCCCAGCCTGTTGAAGAAGTTGTCACGCCAGTAGAGGAGTCTATCCAGCCTATGGAGGGAGTTATCCTACCAGTGGAGGAGTCTGGCCAGCTGAAAAGACAGCTGCTGAGGAAGCTGTGAAAGATGCAGCTCAGGATCCTTCTCCTAAGACCTAAAGTGCTTTGTTTTGTTTTTGTTTTGCGTGAACTTTGTAGAAAACTTTTCTTTTTTAGTTGTGTATTAGGGACTTCATTTTTTATTTTCAGCTCGTTTGCATGATACTTAATAGCTGTGTTTTTATTTTTTCTCATTGTTAAGTATACTTAAATCAACCTCATGGGACAAAGTCCAAAGCTCGTGTAGAGCTCGGCTAACTTTTCCTTAGATTTCTACTAAGTATACATAGGCAAAACTAGTAAGACAAGGCTTGGAGCTCGCATAGAGCTTGGCTAACCCCTCCTTGAATTTTTTCCAAGTGTACTCAGATCAACCTTGTGGGACAAGTTCAGAGCTCTCTTCGAGCTTGACTAATCATTTTCTGAATTTTTACCAAGTATACTCAGATCAACTTTGTAGGGCAAAGTTCAAAGCTCTCCTCGAGCTCGGCTAACCCTCCCCTAGATTTTTGCCAATTATACTCAGATCAACTTTGTGGGGCAAAGTTCGGAGCTCTCCTCGAGCTAGGCTAACCTTCTCTTAAATGTTTTCTTAGAATACTTGGGCAAAACTTGTGGGTCAGAATTTGGAGCTCGTGTAGAGTTCGTCTAACCCTCCCTAGATTTTTGCTAAGTATACTCAGATCAATTTTGTGGGGCAAAGTTTGGTGCTCTCTTTGAGCTCGACTAATTTTTTTTTAAAATTTTTGCTAAGTATACTTGGGCAAAACTTATGGGACAGAGTTCAGAGCTCGCGTAGAGCTCGCCTAACTATTTCCTGAATTTTTGCCAAGTATACTCAGATCAACTTTGTGGGGCAAAGTTCAGAGCTTGCATAGAGCTCGGCTAAGTATATCCCTTAACTTATTTTTAGTACCATTATCTACATACCTGATAGGACACACGGTGTGTGTGTGATTTGCCTCATGTTTGCCTCTTGTTAGCTGGTTGAAAGTGGTTATCCAGTGAAATGTCACTACCCGGTTGCATGCTTTGGTGCTTCAGATTCCCCTAGTGGCATTTTACCTTCCTCCTTTATTGGTGGTCCACTGGTCTTCCTAAGTAATGGCAATCTATTGGCCTTCCCATTAAAGCATGTTTATTGGTCTTCTTTTCTCCATTATAAATAGAGTAGACCCAGCCTTTGGTTTGGCATCCTAGAATTTCTAACTTCTCTGAGTCTGCTTTTCTCTCTAGAATTAGGGTCAATGGTCTTAGAGTTTTGCCCCCTAAGGCTTTCTACTACTGAGGTAGTCTTGCGGTGGTGGAAGGTTCTAATGGGTGTTCCTTGGAGATGACTGACTAATCTTAGTAGGATAGAGCTCGATGTGTGCTACCAGCTCGTCCGCCTTTGTTCCTAAAAGTTTTATAATGTGAAACTTTTGTTCCCAAAAGTTTTGTAACATGAAGCTTCCATTCAAGGCAATAAACTCTCTGGTAATTGATAAATAATCTGATGTGGTTCTATGAGTGTCGGATATTGCAGACATTAGCCTAGTCGAATAGTGCTGATGTGAAGCCTGAAGTTAGGTGGCTGATATAATCTTGATCATCACTTCCGGTCACCTAGAATGGGCATTTTGTAATTGACTAGCTTCAGCCTTGTATTTGACTATCTTTGTAATCCGAGTAGCTCTGTAGTTGAATATCTTTATAATTCGAATAACTTTGTACTTGAATATCTGTAATTCGAATAGCTTTGTACTTGAATAAAATTCTTTCTTTTGTATCTCGTTTGTGTTCCAATTTTGTTTGAGAGAATTTCATTTCTTCCTTGTACAAATTGGCTAACTCATGGTGCTGAGTTCGATTGATTGTTCCTTTCATTATTGTTGTGTGTATCCAAACCGTACTTTTGAGAAAGAGCTCTGTGCTTTCGTAGAGCTCGGCTACCCTTTCTTAAAAAGGGTTTTGCTAAGTGAACTAAAATTTCGTGGGACAGAGTTCAGAGCTTACATACAGCTCGCCTAGTTCTTTCCAAATACTTTCCAGGTACACTTTAGTTTCTGTGGGTCAGAGCTCGAAACTCATATAGACCTCACCTAACTCTATCATGAATTTTGCTAAGTATATCTAGGCAAAACTATTCGGACGAGTTCGGGACCTGCTTCAAGCTCAGATTATTCTCCTCAAGCTTTTACTAAGTATACTTTGCCAAAATTCATATCTCGAAGGATAGAGCTCGAGACTCGTTTTGAGTTCGGCTAGCTCTTCCTTATAACAACTTGTTTGGACAGTTTAGGCCATGCCTTAATGAAT
>CM018892.1:7902101-7904601 GCA_009663005.1 Actinidia chinensis
TTATTTTTCTAATTTTCTAGACCTTTTGATCTTCTCTTCTTTTTTCCTCAACCCTAACCAATTCTTTTAGAGTGTAGGCTCTCAGATTTTTCTCTCAAAAAATATGCAGAGAATTAATTAATTAGATTGACAGCCTATATATCATATATATGAGCTATGTCTCCAACTAGGGCAAGAATAGGGATGTTAGGGAGTTATAGTTTGGTTTCAATTAAAATACTAAAAGTTTTAGTTATCTCATAACTTAATTTTAGTACTTTATTACTCCAATTAATCTACTAAATAATTTAGATTGCACTCCAAAGCAAAGAATAAATACCCTTCATCGCTATTTAGACCCAATTAAAAGCCCTCTCGATGGGTATTAGTAATCAGGGTTGGATTAATTAACCATCACCAAATCTTAATTATTTTAACTCTCATGATTCATAATTCATTTCCTATTTAATCATTAAAATAATAAGTCTTCATTTCAATAAATAGTTTATCAAAAAGACTGGATCCGGATTTAAATGACTAAATTAATAAATTAACTCATAAGTGATACTCGCTCTCTCCTAAAAAATAGTGAGATTCCATCTTGAAAATTAAGTATTTTCACAGACCTAACAACCACCACCCAAGATATCGAGGTATTGATCGCAATTAGCCCACTTATTGGTAAATCAAAGTGAACGATGTTAAAAACTTGAGTTCATTATTTTTTCAGGATTAAGAATCAATTGCAAATAGCAAATATAAGATTTCATCATAAAGTGATAGTTTTAAGTACATGATTTATTTTCCACATTACGTGATCTGTTTGGGATATTTTTTTTTTTAAGATATCGCAATAACATTTAACCCAGAGTCATCTACTCCGATGGTTGAGATAAACCGTCCCATTACATATAGGTTAATAGTATTATAGTCTTCGCAGATAAGACATCAAATCTCATCACCGACTACGAACTAATTTAAAATTACTAGAATCAACAATTAATATCTCCTATGTGAAAATCTTATTTTCTCATATATATCGTATCTCTCGATAACTTAGAGACATATCATTTCATGATATATAATAATATCTATATCATCTCATAATATAATAAAATAAAATAACATCTAATTATATGATAAAATAAATTCTCATTCCAAATTATAATTAAATATTTGAACACGTAGGCATACAATTTCCAACACGATCTGCGTCTTCCCATACATCTAACAATTAGGAGGATACTAGCCCACTACAACATTGCCCCGCCCAGCTAGCCCCCAACGGATAGCGAAGTATAATCTGCGCATTGGTGTTATGGTAGTTTATGAAGTTTGCCCTTTCTCTAAACAAATTTAGGCATTTGTTTAGCCTCTTCAACAACCCAATGCCAGACTCTAGATGGCTTTATTTTAAGGCGAGACCTAAGCGCACCGTAATCGAGAGATACCCCAACAATGTTGAGGGATGGAAGAAGAAATTATTATTCATCTTGGGAGATAACTGGGAGTTCGTCCATGGATTATCTCTAGAACTTAGAGTTTCGAGGGTTCCGAGGTCGTGCGGTACCCCAAGTTAGTCTTCGTTTGTTGAACAGTTCTTTATTTACTGAGTTTCCCATTTCTTCTTTATCTAACATCGTGTTAACACTTAGGAAGAGACAGAGGTAGTTCTCGAGGTGATCCCCCTAAGGTGACCATTCCCGATATGACTCGGTGGAGACATAGGAACCATTAGGAAGAGATAGAGGGAGTTTCTACCTCTCCTTCCTGATCAAATGTTACTATCAATTCGTAGGGCAAAAACCCAACCTTCTTTCTTTATTGGGAACAGGTAGCTCGAACTCGAAGGACTGGTTGAATCCACGGATGCCCCCCTCCCCCCCTCCCAAGTTGAGATTGGATGGTACTAACTTCCTTCCCTTCTAAGTATTCCTTATTCTTTATTAACTAACTTTGTTTTCTTGGTGAGTAATGTCGAAGAAGATGGATCTTAAGAAGTTCGCCCAAATAGACAAGGGAAGGGGTGAGCTCAAGGGTGCGACCCCGACGGGGACGAAGGGCGTCATCATTGGCCGAGAAAACGCAACGAGAAGAAAGAAGAAACGTCAGGCATCTCACCTTCGATGAAAGACAAATAGGCGGCAGACGCCAAAAAGAAAGGGTCAATGCCGCCACCTGACGACAAGAAAAAAGGGCCTACTATAAAGGCCCCAACTAAGTCTAAGGCGACGTCGAGTCGCACAGTAACCAAGGATGCGCCAGCCGCTACAGCTCTCAGGGAGGGGACCTCAGCTTAACCTTGAGTTGGTCTTGGGGGGACTTGAAGCCTCCGCCATGGTGAATTTAGTTGGGTGGAGAAGCTCCGTTCACAAGGTTCCTCCACTCCCTCAGTCAGGTGAGTACCTTTCTCCAACATGTGCTCGTACTTATGTATTTTCAATATTCTGATAAGTTTAGTTTTTCACATGCGGTGCTACTGGCCTCCTACTTCGCTCCCAGAAGTGAATTATTTTCCGTA
>CM018892.1:7912101-7914601 GCA_009663005.1 Actinidia chinensis
AAGCTCCTAAACTTTATTTTTGTTGTGTTTTTTAGGAGGGCTATGAGAATAAAGAATCTAATTCTAATTTGGAATCAAGTGGGATTGGTCCAGAAGATCATGAAGTTCCAATTTGCTTGTTTAGGCTTAAAGAAGTTAAGGCTTCATCAATTTGCAAGGTTTGAGCATGAGCTGAAAATGGTAAGATATGTGCTCAAGAATGCCAAGCCTTGAACAATATGATAATCAAATTCATTTTCTTCATGTCACAAGGTCTTCATGAGCAACTATCTAACCTTCTAAAGGAATGGGCTTCTTGTCAAATACATTTCTACTAGCACTTCTTGGTATATAAATGTAGGTTCCTTTATTTTTTGGACTGCTGTATATAACCGATATCGTTATGCATCCAGATACCGCTCTTGTAAAATACCAGACTACACATCCATGTTGCAAGGTTACGGATAACTTTTTATTGTGTTTGTTAAAAATTATTATGGCTAATTATGAATGTGTGTGTATAATGCCCATAAAAATATTGTTAACAACTTATTGTGACTAGTTGGAGATAGTTATAAATTATTGTAGTTGCAAAAAAATCTGATTATGTAGCATAGGCTTTCCTTGCACATCGACTCAGCTGAGTGGTTTAGAAACAAAATGCAAGGATTATACATACATAGCATACTTTATTGTCAGACAAACCCCCTAACCTTAGGGGAATTAACCCATGGAGCTAGAGCTTTCAGGGGTCACTTCTTGGTAGGTGTTGCATAGACAGTTATTTCACTTCATGTAGTATTAAGTCACGGACTTGCATTATAGTCGCACATCCGGGATGACACAATACTCACACGCTTGACATTGAGTACGTTTGTTTCATGCCTAGAATACATACCCAATAACCTTTTTTTTAATATCCGAACTACTAAAAAAGTTTGAACATAACGCATGCGACCCGTGATGGGGTTGAAACCTAAGCCTGGAGCCCATTTACAAAAAAAAAATGATTGTTTTTGCTTCCTCAAACAACCTGCTCACACCACATTTATGGAAAATTTGGAATGCGACCGCATTAGAATTTGAATCAGATTTTACCTTTGTAGTAACTGTGAAACACATCAGAATTTGAATCAGATTCGTCGAGTATCCCACTCCTTCCTCTTGTGATCATCATTTCCTTGCCTCCTACGCTTGGCATCCGCCAACTCTTCAGCTGTAATGTATTTGTTGGCCTTACTCTAGAGCACCGACAAATTTTCAAGGACGCTTTGGGAAAGGGAATCGAACAGTGGGCCATGAAGAAGACCCTCCATCATCGCCATGATTACCACCTTGTCATTGGGATCTTTTACTTCCAAGACAGCCTGATTAAACCACCTAACATAGTCTTTCAAGCTCTCCCCATTTTTTTGGTGAATTATAAAAAGATGAGAGGCATTTTTCTGCCTGGTGTAGCTCATGAAATTGGCGACAAAAAGCCCCACCTACTCAGTAGCTAAACAAATCAATGGTTCTAGGAGACAACTTTCTGAATCATGATCTCGTTGGCCCCTTCAAAGTTACTGAAAAAGCCTTGCACATCACCTTATCTGAATACCTCTAGAGAATCATCAAGTTTTTGTACGAGTCCAAGTGATCCATGAGATTTGATTTCCCCTCATACACTACTAGCTGAAATGGTAACTTGAATCTAGATAAAACCCTAACTTTCATCACTCTCTCCGTGAATGAAGGCTGGATTTTTCTTATCAAGGTATCCATAGTAACAGGGGCTTTTATGCCAGTATTTATGGCGTTAATCCGTACATCTAGGTCTTTAAAGTTCTAGGTAGTACACTTGTCACGACGCCTGTGTACTCAGTCATTCCAGCGAGGTGATCTTCCCTGTTTCCTGGTTTCCTCGTCCACTATGTCCTGCGTTCGGCTAGATGACTCTGATATACCAGGACTCCTTCCTCATCTATAGTGTAAACTTGTCAACTGGTGCTGACGGCTTCTTGTTGAATATTCCTAACCAGTTCGATGACGATTTTGTGAATCCTGGTCACCCGATCAGTGAGAACAGCGAGATCGATCAGCATTTTCTGGGACAAATGCGGTGGCAGAAGGCAAATTATTTTGTGGCAAGGTGTTGTACTAGGCAGGCATTTAGTTCATTCTGTCCTACTTTATCGGTGATTCCATTCATTTCACGTCAATGCCTTCAGATCTGGAGCTGAACGGTTGTTTGCCTTGGTGTGTTCTATTATATAAGGGCTACTGATACTCATCTAGGTAATAAAGATTAACAGGTGCATAGATATTGAGAAATGTCGTTCCCATAAATGATGCCAAACTGTTGTAGTAGAAATTTGGGATGAGCAACCAACGGTCAGAATTGCTCGAGAAGTTCGGTGCTAACCTCGGCGACCTACGCAAGAGAACAAACGTTACCATCCAGAATGAGGCCGCTAAAAACCCTTCTAGTGTAAAGATGAGGCCGAGATGAATTGGCTATGTTGCCTAGATAATCAACCTT
>CM018892.1:7972101-7974601 GCA_009663005.1 Actinidia chinensis
CATATATTTCCCAACACAAAGTATTGGGGGTCTATGTAAAAAAAACTGATGGAAAACGTAATGTCTCATTTCAGTCCATAGTTTTGGCGGTGTAAATATTCAAAAGTGGAGTTGAAGGGTGTAAATGATAAATGCTCAAAGTATAGAGGATGTAATTGAAAAACGCCCTTTGATTTAAGAAAAATTCTCAAATAAGTACAATTTAAATTTTTGGCTTAATTTTCTCGACACCCTTAAACTATCACTCTGTATCATTCTTACCCTCTCTTGTTTAAAATGAATCAGATACCTGGCCATGAGAAATATAGACCGCTTATGGTACATGACTTGCATGTGCAGTAGTTATGCTTGAAATACTCTTATTTTTTTTGGAGAGATTAATCAAATACACCCCTTCAACTATTAATTAAACTGTATCACTTTCACATCTTCTGAATCTTCTGAAACCCTGTCGTGAGAAATATGAATAGAAATTGTTCACATAACTTGCATGTGCATCAATTATGCTTGAAATTCCCTTCTTTGTTTAAAGGGAATGAACCCTAGAACTTATATATACTTGTATATTATCACGTTTAACTAGAGATGGCAATTTCACCCGCCCCGATTGGGGTAAATATTTTGGGGGGGGTTCAAGGTTCGATTCGGATTCGAGAATTAAAACACAAAGTTCCGGGGAACAGAGCAAAGGGATGGTTTTGTATATCCCCGCCCCGAAATTGACCCGAAGTAATATTAATTTACCATTTTTACTCTTACTATAAGATTATATTCCTAATATACCTAATTATATATATTCTTACATTTTTAGAGTGTTACCGTTTTTTAGACAAAGACCATTTAGTGTTTTATTTTAGGATCGTACCAAATTTTCATATCATATTTGAATGAGGAAGTATTTGATTAGAAGTTTTAAAAAGGAAAAGGTCGATAGGTCTCTTCTTTCTCAGATTCCTGCCGAGTCCAGTGGCTCCTTCCTGGTATTCCTCTCTCTCTCTTATGCTTAGAATCTGCCATTTTGATGAATTAGCGATCACAAATTCGGGATTATGTTTCGATTTTGCGAAGTGGTGATCTCCATAAACAGCTATGGTGCTTATTAGTCCTTAATTTCTTACTAATAATTATGCTTTTAGATCGTGTATTGCTTTTCAAGAATCTGGCATTAGCCTTTTCTGTGTAAACATGTGTCTACCATAAACTTTTTCCTATATTTTATGTATTTTGCATCATAATTCTTTGTAGAGGCATAGGTTTTGGAATAATTTAGTTCTTTATGTTCCAATTTGTATGTATATAAACACATGTATACATAACGCACAAAGACTATTTGTTTTTCTTCTTTTTTTTGTGTTCTTGATTTGTGGCTACCTTTTTTTAAAATAAATTTATTTATTTATTTATTTAAATACAAAAACTTAATAAATTTATTTATTTATTATGTTTTTTGATCTATTTTTTCTTTTCGCTTTACAAAGTATTTCTACAATGAATGGTAACTCTACCTCAACTTCCTATCCTCAAGTTGCATCAAATGAACCACTACCACCAACTCTTGATAGCTCACGAGAAGAAATAGAAACAAATCTAGTAATAGATGAAGTTGAGATTAACTCAGATGGAGATGCAGTGTTGTCTATGAAAAATTTAAGAAGTGAGGCATGTAAGCATTTTCGGAGGGTAAAACTTAAGGGAGTGGGAGTGGTGAAGGCAAGATGTATCTACTGTAAAAGAACTTGGTGGTGAGGCTAAGAATGGAACCACACATTTAAATGTCATTATAAGTATTGTACTAAGAGAAAATTGGTTGATACGAGGCAAAAAAGTCATAACACAATGTTATGATGGGAGGCGGGAAAAGGAAACTTGAAGCTTATACCTTTAACCAGGATTTGCTAGGAGACAACTTGCTTGCATGATATTAATGCACGAAAATCCTCTATCCATAGTGGAACACATTGGGTTTAGAAGATTTTCACAAGCACTTCAATCTTTATTTCATATAGTTTCTCGTAACGCTATCAAAAAGGATATTTTAAAAATATACGATATTGAGAAGGTGAAGACAATGGCAGTTATGGATATGATTCAAAGTAGAGTTGTCGTGGATGCTTGAAGTATATGGAATATAGTAATCAAAAAAAGAGAGTTATGGTTGTCATAACGCACTCTTGATGATTCTTGGAAATTGAAAAGCCCCATTTAAGGTAATTTCATAATTTTAGTCGTTTTGATTATTGTTAATGTTAAGTTGTTTGTTTACTATATTGATAATGTTTGATGTAATTCTATTACTTCTATAAGTTTATTTATGTGTCATGCCACACATGGCCGAAAGTATTTATGATGCATTGATGAGATTATGTTCTGAGTGAATATTGATAGAAAGGTTTTTAACTCTTACTATTTTTATAATTTGTTCCACCAATGATGCAATATTTTGGTTCTTTGGGGAAAATTTTGGAAATGGGATTCATTGATGGACTAAGAGTTTTTTGTT
>CM018892.1:7987101-7994601 GCA_009663005.1 Actinidia chinensis
GGAAGTAGACCCAAGTAGATTTTGATAATGCTGTCCAGCGATGGGCGCGGCGACACCCAAAGCGAGTCTCTCCTTTTGCTCTCGTTTTGATCATGGTGGTGATTCTCCAGTTTGTTGCACAGGGAGGATAGATTGGCCACCGAACAACTCGCAAAGTGATTATTTTGGCGGCGCACCCCGTGGGGGGTTGTATGGCACCTCAGTGAAAGGTGTAGGCACTTCGGTGTAGAGATGCATCACTTCGGTGGGAAGTGAAGTAGCCCGTTGATGAGGCTAAGGTAATCTCGATGTTGTCTTGTAAATCTTATGGGGGAGCTGGATCAGAAGCTGTCAAGAAGGACAACTTAAGACTCGGATACCCTCCAGTGGGCTGGAGGGGGAGATTGTTGAGTCCAGCAGCAGCCCATTTGGATGTGAGTCCAAGCCCACTTGGCATGAGTCAAACCCCCTTGGATGAGTCCCAAGTCGAGTAGCCGAAGCCCAAGCTCGATTGGATTCATATGGAGTGTCAATGTGACGGTGAAACTCTCGAGTTTTATCTAGAACTCTTGAGAGTCTTTTACTTTTTTGTTTTCCTAGTTAGATTAGGATAATGATTAGGTTATTCTGTTAGGAGTCAACCACCTCCTTCCCCTTTTTGTCTATCAAATGGATGGTAGGGTTGCTTAGATTTTCTACGTGTGTTTGTTGTGGGCTAGAGCCAGTTGCTGTGAGGTGCGATTGAGAGGCAAGACAGAGAGAGATTGTAGGAGGGTGTGAGTTGAGAGGTGAGTCCTCCTCGTTGTAATCCCTTCGTTTGATAGTTGATGTTGCTTTCTCTCCGTTGACGTAGGCAATCGTTGGCCGACCACGTAAATCTTTTATTGTCTTTTGGTGTGTGTGTGATTGATAATTAGTTTTGAGCACAAACTTACTATATATTGTTGTGTGCATTATGGTGTATATTCTGTGTATGGGAATGATTAAAGGGAACAAAATGAAATATGGAGAAAAAGAAAAATATACGTTGGTTGTGTAGTAATTTTGGGTGGGTATTCATACGATAAAACATATGGTTTTTTTTTATAATCGTGGAGAAGTGGGACTTTGTGTTAATTAAATTAAACGACTTACGTGTATTTCTTTGTTATTATTAGAATTCGGCAACCGGTTTTGGCGATGGAGGTGGAGAATTTTAAGGATTTATGGGAATTATCTCGGTTGTGAAGCCTTTTTTTGGTGCGAGCAAACCCTGATTTTTGACTTCTAAAACTTTAAGGTGCAGTTTTGGATAATCTTGGAATGATAAGAGTTCTATCATATCTTTGTACTTCCAGATTTGAAACATTTGTACATATATAATGGGTATTTGTGTTGTTGTTGTGTTGTGTTAATTTATACCGCTAGATGGTTTTGGGAGACAAATAGTGGCCCTTGTGCAGTGGACTTTGTGGCCTTGGAAGCCGCTGACCTTGGGCTGTTTGGTGGCTGTTGTGGGGTTGTTGATGCAGGACAACAATAAAATTGAAGCCCTACGATCAATCAATCTCAAACGAAATAGATAATTGAACAAGAATTGTAGAAGGGGTGGGGGATGTTTGGCATCTCACCAGAAACTAGAAGAAGAGGGAACAAAAACTAGTGTTTCTCATTTATTATCATCATAATCTATCTACAAATTGTAATCAAAGTTTCTTTAAATAGAGAAAATAATCTAACCCTAAAAGTACTAAGCCCTAAAACTGCTAGGAAATAAAATAGGCCAAATGGGCTACTACTAATTAGGCCCAATAGGCAAAATGACTTGAATCAAAAAAAATTCTATTTAACTTAAATAAAAAAAACCTAATTATAAAATACAGAATCAATAATAATAATGTGCATTTTTTTTTCTGCATCATTCTCCTCTTGAGAAGACTCGACCTCGAGTTCGTCCTTTAATACTGAATTCTTTCAGGTCAACGAATCAGTATTTGGGTAATCACAATTTCGCTTGTTTTTGAAATTTAAACTCTCCAACACGAAATTCAAATAATGCCCGTTGCAAACTGTTTGGGACGAATCTCACGAAGCGAAAAGCCAACGCAAAGAAAGTTATCAATACCAATTCAAATCGAGTCTTTCCATCTTATAAGGACCAGTTGATAGAAAATCATATTGTCTACTACTTGTTGTACACGTTCAAGTTGAAGTGACTCATTCTCTCTTGTAGCCATTTTTAGCTTTTCAAACTCTCTCCGATCACTCGTCATCTCTCTCCAGACACATTTGAGACACATATAGCCTTTTCAAGAAGCCGATATAGAAGAATATGCCTTGTGACAACGCAATGGGTCTGGAATGGATGATTGCAAATTGCAACCTTGATTTTCTTTTTGAACCTTGCATTTTCTTCAGTTTGAATCTCTTACAATCTTTGTATTATACGTTCACTCCATAATAGTTTTAATTAGTCATGCTTTTCATTCCTTCAAATAATTCCCAAACTAGGATGGATTCAGTCCACCGTTTTCTTGGAAATCAATACCAAGAATATTGCATAGTGAATTCACTTTATTTTAAGATGTCCAACACATGATTTATGAGTCAGTCTTCATCTTGTTGAAGGTCGAAGTTTGCTATGCCAACTCTTCAAGCTCTTAAGGACAAAATCGTTTATCAAAACTATGTTGGATGGAGTGTCTTCCGATCATTATATAACTCATCTAAACTATTTTTAATTTGCTCAAGAACTTTCATCAATTGATTCTTGTGTTCTCCTCTAATTTTTGGCTTTCGATCTATGCAATGAAAATATGCTCCATGCCTTCTAGCCTATCACCTGATAGAAATGATGAAGGTATTTATCATTTCTTTCATCTTAATCCAATCAACTATTAGGGTTGGTGTCGTCGAGTATAGCTGGCTCAGTGCTATGCCAAAAAGTTGGCTCAGCTTACTATTTCAATTTAGTCAAATCGAACTTGCCTATCATCATAATAATTGTACCACTCAAAGAAGTGGTCCCTCGCAGAACCAAGCGGTAACTGCTTGGGGATTGGGGGGCGCCATCCAAGGTAGGAGCTCGGAACTCAAAAATTTGAAGGACCCAATTGTAATATACCAAACTATAATTTCTGAAACTTTAATAACTGATCTGAAATTTTTGTAATTTTAATGACTGATCTGAAATTTCATAATTTTTTTCCATTGATCTGCAATTATTGAAACTTTATTGACTGCAATAATTTTAAAATTATTGGGGACCAAATTGAAATTAATAAAACTTTAAGGACCAAAATGCAATTAAAAAAAACTTTAGGGATCAAATTGTAAATTTTCAAAGTTCAGGGACCAAATTGTAATTTTTTTAAGTCTAGGGACTAAACTGTAATTTCATAAAATTTCAGGGACTGAAAGTGTAATTTACCAGACAGATTTGATGACATGGATGCTGACGTGGCGCGTGGGCTAGTGATGACCACTTGTCGTCTTCCTCTGTTGGCGCGTGGCTGCGAGTAAATCTCACGTGCTGATAGGATGGTGCTCGTGAGGGTGAGGGTGATATGTTTGGCGTCTATGTTTGATGCTTAGGCCATGTCTCGTCTATACGAACACAATGGTGCTATCACAAGTCAATTTTGCACTTTTGAATGGATGCAAAATTCAACTGTGGTTGTGGAAGTTTCGTTGGAGGTTAGTGAGGCTTTGGCGAAAGTCGGTGAGGCTGCAACAGGATTGTGGAGGACTGGCGTGACGTCTAAGAAGGATGTTGTCTGCAAAAGGCTCACAGGGTCTGTCGATGGTGATAGATAGTGGCAATTGATCTGATCTGATCTGATACGGGTGATTTGTGGCTGGATGGCGGTGTGACCAGAAACAAATCTAACATTCCTTGGATGGTAGTAACAATGGATCGATGTGAGGCTCTGATACCAAATTTGATGCAGGATAACAATAAAATTGAAACCCTACAATCAATTAATCTCAAACAAAATAGATAATCGAACAATAATTGTAGAAGATGAAGGAGAAGTTTGGCATCTCTAGAAGAAGAGGGATGAAATTAGGGTTCTCATTTATTATCATCATAATTTGTCTACAATTGTAAACCAAATCTTTTAAATGGAGAAAATAACCTAAATCCTAAAAAATACTAAGCCCTAAAACTCACAATAAACAAAATAAGCCCAATATACTACTACTAATTATTAGGCCCAATAGAGGCAAAATGACTTGAATCAGATAAATCCTAATTACTTAACATAAAAAGGCAAACAATTATAAAATTATAAAACAAATCAATAACTAAAATGTCAGTTTTTGTTTCCGCATCAGTTGCCTTGGTGGGTTGTTAGTTGGTACTTTGTGCCTCCATTTGTGGATTGTTCGGTGGTGGCACAAGGGACTGCTGCTACTTGTTTGGATGGACAATGTTAGAAAGAAGAGGGGTTGGTATGGGTTGGGGCTGTTTTGGAAGTTTATTCAATTTTGTATTTGAGCAAATTGTTGGAATATTATTAATTATCTCTTGAATTGGGTTCTATGATTTGTGTCGCAGGATTAGAATGGGTTGGTTCGTGTGCGCGAGTGAGAGTGATACCAGATTTGGAGATTGCAAAGGAAAAACAAGATCACACTCAAATGATTAGGGATAAAGCTCACCACTCTATGGAATCCACTAAGAGATACAGCGCAAGAACTTCGCCACCTATCAGAAATCCACTGAAGGATAAGAGTTAAACAAGAAGAAATCTTCTTAAAAGCCAAAGGCTGTTCAGAATCAAATTCACACTGCACATTTCATTCTAGATTAAGGATTATACAGGACTTGTCTTGGAATATCCCTCCAAGCATGGGAAAGAACTTTGACTAAGAAGACTCGTATATGTACCTTAGCAACTTCAAAAACAACTTTTTTTGGAAAATAGAAAAAAATGAAAAGAAGCAAAAGAAGTCAAAAAGTTAACTTCTCGGTAGCTGCAGGTAGTTCTGACACCCTTCATGAAAACATCCATATCTTCCACTAGAAAACTAGAAATTTTGAGCTTTTTTTTTTTTGAAACTAGAAAAATAGATCTTTCAAATGTCTTAGACCTTGTAGTCCAAATCCCGTTGAGCAGGTTTAGAGTTCAGTTTGAATTGGGCTTTAAGTTGCTGACTGCACATTCTGTTCATACTGATCCTTGGCCTCTTTAATTTCAACATGTTTTGATATTGAGCTTTGAGACACTTCAGTATCAGAGAGAGAGAGAGAGAGAGAGAGAGAGATGTGTAAGATGAAACTTTAGTAAGCTTTTTGTGCACTTAACGTTGGCATGTTGACTAGTTCATGATTTTGTTAGTTATTTTCTTTTTCTACCACTTATTATACTTTTAATTGAATACTTTTTTTTTGAAATGGTTGAAATAAATTATCTTACTATCATGACGTGGTCTATGAAAATGTGGATCAAGTATGAATTCGATTGATTTTAGAAACCATTTGTATCAATGCTAGGTTGAAGGTCTTGAATGGGATATGTGGGTAGAATAAGTAATATGGTGTCCTATGTTTGGTTAACGGTCTCAGGGGCTGTTGGACTTTAAATTTTGTGTGTAAATGAGGGAAATGTTTATTAGTGAGCAGTGATTATCTATGCATGAGCCTAATTCTTTGGTCATGGTTATTTTGTTTAAGATTTGTTTAGCTTGGAGTTCTCCATGATATATGCTAATGCTTAATGTGCAAGTTTAATGACCAGATTATTTGAGAATGTGTCACCCTTGTTGGTTAGATATGATAATGGAATTGTATGGATTGCGTTATGAGTTTTACCATTGGATAGAAAGGCTTTGGAGGATTATTTTGAGGATTACTTTCCATTTGTGCTAACGGATGATTAGTTTTGATGTCGTTTAGGGATATAATTTTGTAGCAAAGTCTTGCTCTTCATTTGTGATGACTTGTAAGAAACGACAAATGAACTAATAGAGTGAGCTAATGATTGATTCCTTAACTCAAATTTCTTTGTTATCGTGATTAGATTTCAAATGTAAGTGATTGTGGTGAAAGGAAGGATATTTGGGTGGTATTGATTGGATACTTCATGTGGAGAATAACATACATTTTATGTTGTTTCTTGGGTTTTAACTTTTAAGCACATATATATGATAGTTGTAGTTGAGAAAAATAATGATTGGGTACATTGATCTTTTATTATGAGTTCTCTTATATGTTGGGGCGTATCTATATTTTTGGGGAATTTACCTGGAGTACTTAATAGGAATATTGAGAGCAACAAGTGACTTGGGATTTTCAAGTCAATAATTCAAGATACTTTTGAATACGAGACTCCTTGTTTGTGAGATTATGTAGAATATAGAACGTAGACAAACTTTGGTTCATTTAGTTAAAAATTGGAGATATGATTGTTATTATTTTGATGGAGTACTACCTTTTTAGTATGATTATCAAAGTCGTGTATATGGAGAAAAAGCATGGTGTTTTTTAATGTCAAATTTTTATTTTAAGAGGATTAGATTTAGTATCATTTGGAGGGGGGGGGGGGGGGGGGGGGGGGGGGGGGAGTGAAGGTATTTGTCGCTGGATTTCTGTTAATTAAGTGATTATGTTTATTATTGTACATATTGGAAGTCTAGAGATGTTAATCTTGAAGTTTCATTTAACGTTCACATGTGTTGATCTTATAGAATTTTCGATAGTGGAAATATTGGGGTAGATTGCTTACAGAATTAGTTTTGCTATCTTGATTTTTGTCACAAAACAGAAAACGTAATGTGAGCAATGACAATTGTTAGTAATTTTCAGAGTCAAAAATCTCTTCACTTGGATGGAGATTTTAATTTCGGAAGTACCAAGACATGCTTGAAAGAATAATGGCCAATTGCTTCTATGGCATCCAATAACCTTATATAATTATTTTGTGCAAGTAACTCAGACCCTTTAAGGAGCTAGTTGATAAAAGTTTAGGGTTTGGAGATTTTGTCAGTATTGAGGGTAGCAATTTTATTTAAGTAATACTAGATTTCATCAGTTTATTTTGAGTTCATGAGCTTTTGTGGTGATCTTTTAGATTATATGAAGATGAGATTTGTGATTTGGAAATTGTCTACTACAGGCCCAATCTCGTAATAGCATTGTTTGTATCTGTCTTTACTTTGATTGATATTGTTGTAGGGATTGGCATTATTGGTATATTGTGGTCTGATTTTACAAAAGAGGATATGTAATAGACTCGCATTGAAGATATAAATACGAGATTATTTTTCGATAGGGAAGTGCGATGAGATTTCATAGATACAATGCAGTGTTCCAGGAATGAGATTTTGGTTTGACTGGTTTAAAATTTGGCGTATCAGCTTTAACTAATTTGGTTCCAATCTGTTTGGTGGTTTTAATGGTTTTCGTTTTTAGCATTGGCGTGGATTTTAGTTATGCTATACTGTTCTTCTTGATTTGGGAATTCTTAAGGGTTGGACATAGGCTGAAATCCATGAATTATACATGAACCTACATTCTTAGTTGGGTACTATTTTAGT
>CM018892.1:8127101-8129601 GCA_009663005.1 Actinidia chinensis
TTTCTTTGTTATTTAGAATTTTTGAACACTATTTATTGCGTTAGAACTAGACTTCTAGGGCTACAATTTAGGTTCAAATATTTTATTCATTTGGACTTGTTAAAACTGAGATAATCCCATCTGAATTTGACCTATCTGGACTGCAGAATTTTTAGAAACTCAGCTTGACAGAGCATCACTTTTTTGGTTATAACTTCTTCATTACTTTGACTTCATGTGTCGACTCCTTCATTTCCAGTTTCAGTACTATATTCATGTGTCGACTTCTCAAAGCCATGTGTTGACACTTTCAATTCCCAAAATTGTACACTGTTTTCATGTGTCGACACTTCTTGCCAAAAAACTTGAACTTTGTAAGAGTTCATCAATTCTTTTTCAATGTCTTTAAGCTTTTCATAGATCATACAACTAAGATTTCTAAGGCTTGAAAAGACTTTTTCAAGGCAAGTTGATCTTCAAGAACACCTTCAATCTCTTCGAGATGAATTCAAACAATTTGATTCCTTTTAGAGTTCTTCAATCAACATAACTTTCTCCATTGATTTAAGACTTCCTCAAATTCTTCAAGATAGCTTACAAGTCTTGTGATATATTCTCACATACTTTCAAGACATCTTCAAATCTTTTAAAAAAGCTTCCATGTCTTTGAATATATCTCTTCTTCTTCTTCATTCTTGCAAGATATCTATAAATATCTTCAATCTCTTCAAGAGATTGTATGAGAAAAATTCTCCATTGATTACCTATCATACTCATTAACCTTCAACAATGCTTGATAAACTTCTCAATACACAAGATCTTCAATGTCTTCAATATATGAAGTTTCAAGTTATGATTATAAGAGAGATTAATGCATAATATGATCTGCACACTAAGTAAACTCATTAGATCACTAATACGATATTTTGTTATTATCAAAATTAAGGTATTGAGTCAACACAAATCAAAGAACGAACGAATCGCTTGGTCAAACAAATGCTCAAAAATAATTAAATCAAATATGGATCACAAACAAACTAAATGGAAGCTTGCAAACAAATCTTCCAAATCAAACAAATGCTTGAGACACATCGAGCCAAACTAACCAAATAAAACTTTCACAAAACTCGAACCAAACAAAGAAAGTCTAGAGAGCCAAATCAAACTCTAAGGGAAGTAATACAAGTTCTCAAGAAACATACCAAATAAAAAAATTGTTGATTGCCAAATCTCTTACCAAATTTTAAAAATACCAAAACACCAAACAAAAGAGCCAAATTTTATGAAGCTTCGAGCGAACTCTATAACCAAACAAATAAGTCGCGACAACTCCAAATTTAAAATTTTGATATCAAAACAAATTCTAAATCCAAACCAAATGGAAGACCCAACACACAAAATTAACCAAAATTAACCAAACAGACTAAGATACTGAAAATAAATTTAAATGGAATAAGTCAAAGTAATGGATGAACATAATCCCAAATCCCAAATCCACGGTGCCAAATATCAAAACTAATGTTTTTGAATTCAAATTTGAAACCGAGGTTAGTCCCAAATAATCTATCTCCTCAACTTCAAAAAAAAAATTACAAATTTTCAAAGACAAAACCAAAGCCAAAAAGATAGAACCAATAGACAAACGAACCAAATTAATAGTTCCCACCAAAAAGAAATGGAGAACTGTCAATTGGTAGTAGTCAAAGCAAACTCCACAACCTTCCTAAAAATGGTGGTTGCTCCACCTTCAATTGTATTAAGTATAAGCTGTTGCACCAAGTACCCATCATCACAACCAAAACATCCAAACAACTCTCTAGAGCTCGATATACCAAAATGATTACCAAATTAGTGGGCTCTATAGCTTCCAATGAGATGAGATTCTCCTTCAAGTCCGAGACATACCGACCATCAAGCAAATCAAAGGAGGATCCATCATGCAAATTTTGATTTTACCTATCATAAAGTCTCATGTGCATGGCCTTTACCCATAAAGACTGTATCAAATTCAACTCCTCAAAGATGAAAACAAATCCCTATTAGGACAAATATGATAGGTACAACCAGAATCCAAAATTCACTCTTTTGAATAGAAACAAATGATGAACCCATCGGTACAAAATCAAAATTCACATCCTCTCGTGACAATAGACACACCAAAATTAAGGTTCCTCCCAATTGGGGGCTAAGAAGTTCCCCTAATAACCAAAGAAAAAACTGTCTCAAATGGGCCTACTTTCCAAGACACAACTAAACGTTTGAGATGGCTCCCAAAAACATATCCAACTTTGCACTCCCGAATACCAAAGTTATCCATCCCATCAAACTGCTCCACCACAAATTTTATAATCTAAAACCCGAGTCCTAAATTTGGTGGACGACTCAACTCCAAATTTGATGAAAGACTCTTTTGACATCTTCCCTCCAATCTTCATAAAACATCAACAAAGAACTAAACGAACGAAACCCTAGGTCGAAATCCAAAACTCTGATACCAATTTGTTGTATGAAATTGTCCAAA
>CM018892.1:8134601-8137101 GCA_009663005.1 Actinidia chinensis
CAATGCATAAAGATGGATCATGGAAGACATCTTAGGTTTAATAAAAGTTTTTTTTATTCGATTATAGGCTTTGTCATGAGAGAGAAATATAGTTAATAGTTATTTTATGCTTCTATATGATGCATGTTATGATTATATTTAATGATGTATATCACGGTAAATATTAACCACGATCCATGAATAGACTGCGAACATGTGTTCTGTCCATTTATTTTTTATTTTGCAGAAGCCCGACCTGTCGAACTTTCTTTTGACCGGTGGAACTAGCGCTTTGATGAATCTGTTGAATCTCCGACCGATCGAGTTTTTCTTAGATATATATGTAGGACAAAGCATAGTGAAGATTCTAATGAAGTTCAACCGGTCAAACTTTTTCTTCAATCGGCTGAACTTATAGAAAAAGGGTTCTTTTGAGGTTCGACCGGTACAACCTTTTCTCGACCGGTCGAACTTGTAGAAAGTTGAACATGGCAGATGGTTCGACCGATCGGACTTTTCTTTGACCGGTTGAACATGGGTAGTGAGAGAGGGATTTTATGAAAATTTTATGGTCTTCCATCATCAGTCCATAGTAAGATAAAGATAGGCACCTCGAGTCATCTTTGGTGTGGCTTTCAAAGGGAGGGTATTCATTCTTGTTGGTTACAAGATTGGACTTCTTAGGATAGAATTGAAGAAGACGGTGTGAAAAATAATTTTTTCACGGAAACTCTATTCACAATGATTGTCTTTTAATTCTAGATGATAGTATATACTCAATCAAAAGAGAATGATATTCTTTCCACGGAGTTTGATCATTAACTTTTGAAGACCAAGGGATGTCTAGATGGTAAAATCATAATGGATATGATAGTCCTCCTAATCAAATAGATAAAATTGATTTTCCTATGGAAGCGTGTTAATTATTTAATTGAGGTCCCTATACATTCATATTATAGTAAAACGAGGATACCACTATATTAATGAAAGCAAGTGTTTAATTTTTATGCATCCATATTTATGTATAATTTATTCATGATTATTAGATGTCATTCAATCCACTTACAATCATCCTAAATCAAAATAAGTTGACTGAACCGAACTATGTGGAGTGGAAGAGAAATCTAGACATTGTACTCATTGTTAAATGGTACAAATATTTTTAACTGAGGAATGTCTAGATCTTCCTATTACCAATACACCTAGAGCAGAGATAGAAAGATATGAAAAATGGATTAAAGTTGATGAAATGGCATGTTGCTACATTTTAGCTTCAATGTCTTCTATTTTATAACATCAACTAAAAGATTATTTGAGTGCTAGGGATATAATCTAAGCCTTAAAGAGATGTTTCAAGAATAAGAGCAGCCTGCTAGGTAGATTACCATGAGAACATTGATGAGTACTAAGATGGCTGAAGGAACTCCAGTGAAAGAACATGTTTTAAAAATGTTTGACAATTTAAATACTCTGGAGATCTTTGATGGTGAGATTGAAGCTGAATCTCAAATTGATATTACCCTCGAGTCACTGTCTAACTCTTTTAATCAGTTTAAGCTCAATTGTAGCACGAACAAAATTGATTTCACACTTCTTGAGCTTTTAAATGCACTACAGGCAATGGAGGGTATTATCAAAGGCCATCCTAGTATTAATGTGGAAAAAGTTTTATTTTTCAAGTATTTTCCTAAGAGAAATGGCAAGTGAAAAAAGAAAAATAATTCAAGTAACTCTAACAAAATTCTTAATCCATTTAAGAGCATTAGAGAAGGGAAGAAAGTGAATGATCAAAACCTAAAGGAAAGTGTTTTTGTTATGGGGTAGTGAGTCATTGGAAGATGAACTGTCCAAACTACCTGGCCTAGAAAAAAGAGTCAGGTATAACCGAATCACTTATCATTGAAGTAAGTTTTATAGCGAGTACCCCAAATTCCTAGTGTATAGATTCCAGTGCAACTAATCACATTTGTAACACATTGTGGGGATTTTGAAAAGCCAGGAAACTAAGTAGTGTGTAGATTCCGGTGCAACTAATCACATTTGTAACACATTGCAGAGATTTTGAAAAACCAGGAAACTAAGTGATGGTGAGATTACGTTACACCTGAGTTCAGAAGTAAGGGTTATTGTAGTGTCTGTTGGAGTAGTAGAATTATTTTTTCTTCTAATAAAATATTAATTTTATATGATTGTTTATTTGTCCCTAGCATTTGGAAAAATTTGATTTCAGTTTTTTCTTTGTTTAAACAAGTATATTTTATTTTATTTAATGAAAATATTTATATTAAATTAAATGAATCTTTTATATGTTTGGGTAAATTGGTTGATGATTTTTATTTAATTACTCATAAGATGTATGAGACACATGACGCTAAATTGAATAAGTCATAAAACTTGTCACTTAAAAGAAAGGCTTATTCCAACAATTTAATGTACATTTGACATTTAAGGCTTGGTCATATTAATTTAAAGACGATTGATAGATTGGTTAAAGAAGGTCTTTTGTCCTCTTTGACTATTC
>CM018892.1:8267101-8269601 GCA_009663005.1 Actinidia chinensis
CCATCAACGAAAAAGAAAAAAATAAACTTGAATTCAAAGTCAGGTATATATATTCCACATAACTGCTGTGTATATTTCCTATTATGACCTCACTCTGTCACCACAAAGCTGTAACCCCACCGCCATACTTAGCACATATATATAAAGCACTCCTCCAAGACTTTTAGCATACCATATTCAACCTCCATCTGAGAGAGTGGATATTCATTGAGAGAGAGAGAGAGAGAGAGAGAGAGAAAATGGGAACCCTAGAAGAGGAGAAGCTCTTTCAGATAGTCCATGATTTTATTGAATATGCAGAATCACCACCACCCATCTCTACGAGCCCTAATCACCATGCCAAATGTTACCTATTACAGGTTCCAATTTATTGCTTACCAAATTTCAATTCTCTTTCTTTCTTTCTTTCTTTCTTTTTTAATTTTTCATTTTATTTATTTATTTATTTGTGTTTTATTGTTTAGGAGATTCTTGGAAGTAGTACAGATGCTGAGGCTGAGGTTAGTGAGAGTGTGCTGAAGCATATGAGAAATAAAATGGATTCAAAGAAGACCAAGTGGCTAGTTATGATGCTAAAAAAGGATGGTTATAATGCTTCTCTATGCCAAACCTCTTGGCCTACTACTTTGGGATGTCCAAGTGGTGAGTCTCTCTCTCTCTCTCTCTCACACACATGCAACTTATCAAAATTATCGTAACTTCTGTTTCAATTTATTTATCCATCTTCTTCTTTCTTTCATGTATCAAAATATTTGTCAACTTTAAATAGTCAACTATCAAAATAGGATAGATTTTACATCTATTTTTTCAATTTTATATAATTTCAAATTGTTAAGGATAATTTTGATAAGTTGAAAGATGAGATAAAAAGTTTGATTCCAAAATGTATAAAAAGATTCATTCAAAATTACAATATTTTTGCATAAAAAAATCTATCTATATCTATATCTATTTATGGGTTGGTTCTCCAGGTGATTATGAGTACCTGGATATTGTGATGGAAGATGAGAATGGCACTTCGCAAAGGCTAATCGTGGACATAGATTTCAAGTCCCAATTTGAATTAGCAAGGCCCACCACAACCTACAAAGATCTCACCGCCACACTTCCACCCGTGTTTGTGGGTGATGAGCAAAAGCTGAACAGGACAGTCTCTCTCCTCTGCTCCGCAGCCAAACAGTCCCTTAGAGAGAGAGGCCTCCACATCCCTCCATGGAGAACTAGCACTTACATGCACTCCAAATGGCTCTCTCACTGCTGCGACAAAGACAAGCTCAATCGTCAAGCTAAATTGGACCCAATAGGAGAGGTTTTGGTGAAGCCCAAGAGGAGAGGTTTTAGTGGCTCTGGCTTGCTTGTCGAGTCAATTCTCTAACATGAGCACGAAATGCTGTTAGAAATTCGTTGCCAATAAGTAATATCTTCATCATTTTGTTTGTTTGTTTGTTTTAGAATCCATTTTCTCAAAAGTTTTGCCTACGTTTTCAAGTCCATTCTATGTTGATGAAAGTGGCACAATTTTTGTAGTGGGGGAAACTACGGTTTCATTGTACTTGTAACAAAATAATGGCTCCATTTCTGGAATTGATTGAGCTATGGTTTGTTTTTATGCACGGGAGAGTCCAATGTAGGCTTGTCACACTTTGAAAACCGATCCGTTATTTCCTCTCAATTTTCCCAAAGCTTCATTTTTATCTAGTAAAAAATGGCTATTTGCCCCTTCAAAAATATGCCCTCCAAATCTTATTAATAAACGTCCTTGTTTTTAACAAAATCTTTGCATTTTGTCCAATTAAATTTCTAAGATTAGATCATGAGTCTGCAATAGAAAACAAATGATAGAGCAAAGTTAGGAAGATTATGAAGCAAAAGACTTTTTTTTTTTTTGTAGGGACATTAAAAAAAAAATCACTCGCTCACTCTTTCTGACTTGTGCAGATCCATTCTATTCGCGGTTGGAGAAGATGCATGGGTTGGGTTGGGTTGAGTTGAGTGAGGTTTGTTTAGCGATTTTGGTGAATTGTAGGTTAAATTTTTGCAACTAATCATCAACTCAACCATTCATGAAAAATATTAAATTAATCGAAAATTAGTAGTCATATGATTTGGGCATATTTATTATAAAGAAAGTAATGGCAAGTAGGATTTTATCGATAAATTATAAGACAAATGTCATCCGATTGTTTGGATAATGTTGTCTGATCGATGTGATTTTTTATCTAAGTCATTTACTCAACAAATTCTACAAAATAAAAAATTCATATTATAAAAATAAGCCAATGCATAGTAAAAGCGCAAGAAAAGATACTACAAAATTATAGTGCCTTGAGACACTACAAGTAGCCCAAATCCCTAATTATCCACAAAAATTATAGAGCATACCAATAGTGTATTTGATGAGCACTTTAATGCCTATCATGATTGTATTATCCAAGGAAAATTTTTGCAATATATTATGCAAAATAGAAACATTTCATGATCTCATGGTTTCAATTCTACA
>CM018892.1:8566580-8571580 GCA_009663005.1 Actinidia chinensis
CCAACCCTTCATTAATTCAATCTGAAATCCAATCTCAATTGATAAGCAATGCAATCCATGTGAAAAATAAAGGGTAATGAGTCGACAAGAAACTGTATCTAGACCTATGACACCCAAAAAAATAAACCCAACTACTTGTTCTTGCATCTCTCGATGGGAAGCTGACACAAGAAGATAATCCTATAACAAAATACCCAATCCAAACGCCATGTGCACCGCATAGAGTAATGGAAAGATAAATCAGCAGTCAGCAACAAACAGATAACAAAACTAGCAATCCCAAGTGGAAAAGAACAGCCAAAAATGAATATGTTATAGGATAAAGAAATAGATACAACCAAATTAAACATGTCCATATAACTAAAGAAAGCTTTTAGCATAATCAACAGATTCAGCTCTCAGCACACATACTAAAGCTACCACTCTAGATCATTAATTAATTGCAAATTTTAATTTTTATCTTACCCTTAATTAATCCAATTTCAAATCCAATCTCACTTGATAAACATGCAATCCATGTAAAAAATAAAGGGCAATAACACAGGAAATTTTACTTCGAAACCCTAGAGGAAACTTTCCCGCAGGATGAAAAATTTATGAGCGAAGTTTATGAGTCAAAAACTTTCCCCCAGTCCGAGAATCCACCAAATCCATTAATGAGTCAAAATTTACAAGATTGCAAATGAAAAGAATTATAAGTTATAACTATTACCTTGTTCACCTAATTCTGACACTCCTCCCACGAAACTCCACGATGAGACTCTTTAGATTCACAGCTTATACGAAGCTCTAGCCTCATTCTCCATTCACAATGCCATGAATTTCAATGAAACGTGTTGATGTGGATTTTGTTTCCAAAAAAAAAAACTCTAGACCATTGGAACTCTAAAGCCTCACAAAAAAGAAAGAAAGATCTTGACTGAAAAGATCTTGAAAGAATCTTAAGAAACAGTTGAAAGCCTGAAGTAAGCTCTCTTAAGATCTCAAGTGGCTACTCTTAAATGTTTTCGTTAACGAAAACATGAGACAAGGATTTTATATTATTCACCAAAACATATAAGAAAGTTCGTCCAGAATAATTAAAAGGTGCAATTGAGGCCTTGAGCATCAATTGGGCGCCTACATGTCCTAAGAAACGTGAATCAGACAATGAATAAAAATTAGTCGAGAAGATGATTAGTATTAATAATTGATTATTGTATCCACCGTCCAGGTAACCATATATAAACCTCCACTAACAACCAGTTGAAAAGAAATAGTAGCTAACCTTAGAATTGGAACTTTTGGTTGTTTCACGATCAGTTTCTACTCCTCTGCACCTTTTTTCCTCTTCCTGTCGACTATTATAAAGAAGCAATGAGAATGCGATTTTTTTCACATAACTTTATGCAGAAAACAATATTTGCAAAAATCATAACCTCTTAAACAAAATCCATGCACAAGCACATTAGAAAGGCCAGAAGCAACGGGGAAGTTTGCATGATTTCCCTATCAAGGGTGAAAACATAAAAGATATAGAAATATATAAGAAATGCATCAAAATTGAAAGAAAAGACTTAGTTTTAATCAAACCTCATATTCCACACCAACACAACAGAAGGAAACAAAAGTGTTCAGAGAAGTAAAAAAAAAAATTAGAAGAATAGTTAATTTAGATGAGCTAGGATTATCTAGAACTTTGACACTGTTTATACTAACATTGAATTCCCTCCAGAAGCACATATAACCTCGATTAGCAAGAATTCCAACCATGGGTTACAAAATGATTTGAATAGATTGCAACAAGGCATGCATACTAGAAATTGGGAAGCATCTGTTCTCAGTATAGAATCAATGGGCATTTCATGTATGAATTTATAACTATCTTTAACACAGGTTAGATAGCTGGTGGATTTCCCATTTAGTCATAATTCCCAAATCATTGACGATCTCGGTTACATGAAATAAGCATATTTTCACTATTCGATCAGTCTAACAAGCAATGGACATTAATTTTACATAACAACAAACTATTCCTAGATGTGGCATGCCACTATAAAGCATAAAGCATTGATACTTGAAATGGGACTCACAAGACTAACATGATAAGGGCAACGTCGTTGCCATATTTCTGTGTTCTTACTCGCATACAATGTGTGTGCATGGGTAGATGTATGCAGAACAAACCTGGACAAAGTGAAGGTAAAGCTTGTTAAAAGTCCTCAAAGTCTGGGTAACAAGGGTGTGGGGTTAGTGGATGAAGAATGGAAAGAGAGGACATCGAAAATACACACATGTGGTGGCTGGTCAGCGGATGATAGTGGTAGTGGGTTGCTGGACCGATCTGCAAGATAGGAACAATGAGAAAGGGCTTCCAGAGCTATCCCTCGAAGGCTCTCCGACAGTCAAGTTAGTGAAGGAAGTATATATAAGGAGAGAGAAAGAGTTTATAGCTTGAGTTAGCTGAACTTGCATACCTTTGAGAGAGAAATGGCTTGACCTTTTATAATGTAGCTCAGCATGTGTCTGGACACATCAGTTGACATGTCAGTAAGTAGGTGGTTGTACCAATCATTCCTCTAAGGCATGGTTGGTACCTAACCCATCACGTCGTCAACGTCTGGATCCAAGCGTGCGTGTGGCAGAGAAAACTTCACCGTGCAAGTTACCCTCTGAAGTGCCCTTAGAATTCCTGCCAACCGTTGTGCCTCGACCGAACTCCGATGCGAACACCCTGCCAAGCTTGCTATAGAGCAACAACCCGGCAGCGATGTTCGCTCTAGCTCAACCGGAATTGGTACTTGGTATTTTATCCTTACAATTGTCCCTCAGGTTGCATGAGCTAGGTCATCAACTGCAAAGGTCTTGTGAGCTGGCTACCAATAATTTTCATTATGGTGAAGCTTGGGCGATGGACCACATTTGTGTCCCTTTAAGGCCCAGTAGTTTTCTGTTTTGTACCTCTTTCCCTCGTGGAAGGCATATTTCCACCACTGATTGTGTTTCTTGGGATCTCCTCCCATGGGGCAGCCTTTCTGTAGTACGGCTTGCCTTGGATCCGAGTGAAGAGTTTGTAGATTGGTTCTTTAAAAACCACCTTAATTCCCTGCATCACCCGATATTCATGGTCCACCGTACTTTCCTTCCATTTTTTGAATGATCCTTCTCCCGGGAGGATGTTCTTGAAGCTCGTTATGCGTTCCTGACGTCATCCTCTAGTCGAGCATACATCTCCACTTGCGTCATGAGATCCCTAAGGTCGACTGGAGGGTTGAGCGTCAGGTCGTCCTATAATTTTTTGCCAGGAGTCAGCCCGAGCTTGTAGCTAACAACGACGAGCTCTTTTGAGCACTTCTCAATTTCATTGTAGAGCTACCAATACTGTTTGTTGTAGTTGTAGAGCGTCTTGTTTTTGCTCTTGCGGAGCGTCAGAGGAGAACTTATACCCTTCGGCGCCTTGGTGTTTATAACAAACCGAGTCATGAATGACTTGAAAAGTTGGAGGAAACTCCTGATGGCCCCTGATAGGAGCTTGTCGAACCACTTCAGCCCGAGGTCACCCAGGCTCGATGGAAACACCCTACACATTAGTGCATCGAGATGATTCCAAAGTACCATCATATGTCGGAAGTGGCTAATGTGCGACCTCAAGTCTGATTTTCCGTCGTACATGGTGAACTTTGGGGGATTGAAATTCTCTGAAGGTTCCATTCCCTCGGGAGGAACTGATCTTTCGGTGTGGACTTCGCAGTTCTGGTGGTATTTGCAGCGGCGGCTGCTTTGGCGGTTAGCTTTGCTCGCAAATCCACATCCTCTTGGCTTCTTTTGGCATTAAGGTCCACGTCAGAGGTGGATCACCTCGGGGTGACCCTTCGCCTGCTTATAGCCACAGTCTTGTTGTCACTATGGCTCTCAACCTCAGTTTAGTAAGAATTAGGCTTGTTTTCCTTTTGGGCCACCCCGAGGTGCGTCTTCTTGCCAGGTCAACCTCACCTCGGACGACCCTCACCAGCCTGGGGGATGGCATTATTAGATTATTGGCCTCTAAGACTTGTTGCAACTCTGCCATTTGAGCTTCCATGAGTCTAATGGCAACGTCCCAGCTGTATTCTTCTACTTCAGGGAGTGACCGACCTGGCCTTTGCCCAGAGGGGCCCTTGGCTGCCCTCTGAGCATTGGCCAATAGTTTATTTCCCCTCTCACCCGGTGTTCTGGGCAAGAGCGAGTGCTCCCTTTGAGCTTCGTGACTGCCTCTGCTACTGTTCATGGTTTTGGATGCCATAAGAATTGTTTCTTACGGATGTCTATGGTCGATTTCCGATAAACGGCGCCAATTTTGGGGTTAGTGGATGAAGAATGCAAGGAGAGGAAATCGAAAATAGACATATGCGGTGGTTGGTCAGCGGACGACGGTGGCAAAGAGTTGCTGGACCGATCTGCAAGACAAGAACAATGAGAAAGGGCCGCCGGACTCCAGAGCTGTCCCTCGACGGCTCTCTGATGGTCATCGAAAGTGTATGTAGAGAGAGACAGTTTATTGCTTAAGTTTACCTTTGAGAGAGAAAAGGCTTGGTCTTTTATAGTGTAGTTCGATGCGTACTTGGACAAGCACACGTGCTGACATATCAGTGAGTAGGCGACTGCAGGCATGACTGATACCTAGATTATCACGTCGTTAACGTACGATCCATGCGTGCGTGTTGGAGAGGAAACTTCGTTGTACAAGTTACAATCTTACGTGCCCTTGGAATCCCTACCGACCGTTGTGCTTTGATCGAGCTCCAGTGCGGAGACCCTGCCGAGCTTTCTATAGAGCAACAGGCAACAGTGTTCGCTCTAGCTAGTTAGGAACTGGTACTTGATATTTCGTCGTCTGGCATATCAACTTTGTTCAAACCCCCCCATCTCGACCTTTGCAACCTCCTCTGTCAAACCCATATTCATGACCGCACCCTGATGCCCAGAATTGTAATTGCTGTCATTTGTACCGCAAACGCACATTGTTACCTCAGAACCTTTGT
>CM018892.1:8825412-8827912 GCA_009663005.1 Actinidia chinensis
AAATGGCGTTCTCATACTGTATTTTTAACATATTTTTTAATTTTAACTAAGATAAAGTATAAAAATTAATCTTAGATTATTTAGACTCCTTACTAAGCTAAGTAAATACAAAAAAATAAGATAGGAGAGTAATATTACCGTGTAAAAATCATTGAAAAATATGATTCACTATCTTTTTCTTTCCTCGTTTCTTTCTTTTTCTTCCTCTCTTCTTCTCTCTCTATCTCTCTCAGTAGCTCCTTCTATCTCGTTCTCTCTTTATTTCCTATTCTTCTTTTTCTCTTTTCTCTTTTCTTCTTTCTCTCTCTCTTAGATGTCAAGTTCCAACAGAAATGCTGGGACAAGAAGGGGGTGGTAGAGGGTTGTGTTTTGTGGCTTGGGTGATCTGATCATGTGCCTCATTTGATGAGTCACACCATCATATCGTCCCTAATGATCGAAATGGGTCATTCAGACATGCTTGACATTTGTCCATTTTTCTATTACGCTTTAACAAAAAATCTTTTCGGGTAAAAATTTATGTTTTCGTAAAAATTCTTGAAAAATCGTACTTAATACTTAGAACATAACATACATTAATTTCCCATAAATAACATGTATTACACCTATTTTGTATTTATTGTGTAATTTATACATTAATTAGAGAAATTAGATATTTTAAAATTTTGGAGTCTTACATTCTTCCTTCCTTGCAAAAAGTTTATCCTCAAACTTTAAAATCTACTTTACATTTTGAAAATAGAGGATAGCGCGCTTGCATTTTGACTTCTTTTTCCCACGTTTACTCTTCCGTTGTGTGATTCCGCCATGGGACACGTACAAGAGGAATGACCTTGTTCCGAAGCACCTATCGCATCGGTCTAGATTTTGATCTAGTTGTTCGACATATGGTAAATCTTCTCATATCTCTAATGGTTGGTGTTCAATGGTGTGGCTTGAGTCGAAGACATATTTCTTCAACATTGAAATATGGAAAATATTGTGAACGTTTGTCAATTCCAGTGGCAAGGCAAGGCGATAGGCAACTAGGCAAATCCTCTCCATAATTTCAAATGGTCCAATGTAGCGTGAATTTAGATTTCATTTCATACCAAAACGAACGATACCCCTTGATGGGGATACCTTAAAAAATGCATGATCTCCTTGCTAGAATTCCAAGTCTTTCCTACACTTGTCGGCGTAGCTCTTTTGACGACTCTAGGTAATGCAAATTCGTTATTGTATTAAGGCAATCTTCTATGTAGTTTCTTGCATAATTTAAGGGCCTAGAAGTCTTCTATCTCTAGCTTCAGTCCAGCAAATCGAGGATCGACATTTCTTGATGCTCGCTTGATAACTGTTGTTATAAGCAAATTTCACTAACTGTAGATGCTCTTCCTAACCTCCCTTGAAGTTGAACATGCATAGCCATAGTAAATTGTTTAGTATCTGAATCACCCTATCCAATTGTCCATCGATCTAGGGGTGAAAATAGTACTAAAATTCAATTGGGTTCCTACAACCACTTACAAACTTTTTCAAAATTGTGAGATGAACCTCGGGTCATGATCTGATACGATAGACATGGGTGTCCATGAAGACGAATGATTTTCTTTATGTATAGATTTGCAAGTGTATCTAATTTGTACGTGATCTTCATACCTAAGAAATGTGTCTACTTGTGTGACAGTCGACAATTACCCAAATAGTATAGTTCTCTTTGTTCGAACGTGGTAATCCTAAAACAATATCCATCGTAATGTATTCTCATTTCCATTCTGGAATGAAAAAAGAAGTCAGCATTCCTCCTGACCGCTGGTGTTCCATGAAAGTTGCAAGGGCATTGGTTAACCCAAATGGCATCACTAAGAATTTATAGTGTCTATAGTGTATATAGAATGTGCTCTTTGGTACATCATTTGGCTTGATCTTCAGTTGGTAATACCCTGACTGGAGATCTATTTTGGAAAACACTTATACACCTTGAAGGTTGTCAAATAGGTCATTGATCCATGGTAAAGGATATTTGCTCTTTATAGTGACACGATTCAATTCTCCATAATTTATGCGCAATCTCATGGAACCGTCTTTCGTTCTTCACAAACAAAATCAAAGCACCCCAAGGTGAGGTACTTGGTAGGATGAAACCCTTATCCAACAACTATTGCAGTTAAAGTTTTAACTCTTTCAATTCAACAGATGCCATTATTTATTATGCCTTCGAAATTGAAGAGGTACCCGGAACTAAGTCTATGGTGAATTCCAATTCCTTATCGGGATGCAACTTAATAAGATCATCTGAAAATATGTCCAGAAATTCTTTTACAACTGGGATATTAAATGGGTTGATCTCTTTGGGTGTACAATCTATAATGGACGCAAAATAACCTTAACATCCCTTCCTAAGAAATCGATGTGCATGCATATAAGAGATGAAATCAGGTGAAGGAACAACATCTTTTCCCTTAAATGATAGTTTTGGTTGCATAGACATTTGAAAATCTAATTTCTTGTCCACACA
>CM018892.1:8925412-8930412 GCA_009663005.1 Actinidia chinensis
GCAACAACTTGCATTTTCAACATTTTAAAACTTTGTTTTTGATTGAATTCTAAATGTTGAATGTTTATAGGTTTATATAAAAGTTTTCACACCTCTTAGAAGAGGGATGGTGCCATTTTGGAGGCTTACACCTCTTAGAAGAGAGAAAAGGCACCCATTCGCGATAAGCCACATATTGGCCAACCAAATACCCATTTAGCCAAACAAACAACTATTCGTATAAATCCAAAACGTTGTGACTTTTCGTGAATTAAAGAAAAAAAATTAGGAAATAAATTATAATTTTTCTTTCGCATAAATTCCAAACAACGTGAATGTTTGCGAAAGAAAGAAAAGGAAAGAAAGTATAATTTCTAACTGATTAAAAATTAAAAATATATGAATAAATTTTCTCTAAAAAATTAATATTCATATAGCCCAAATCCAAACCCATGCCCAAGCTGGGTCCAGACAGTTGCGGCGCAGTCGCATGTGGGTCAGAACCATGAGTTATATGGGTCAAACTCACTTTGTATGTACCTAAGGGCTTAAATTTTAGAAGCCAAACTTGAGTTATATAAATTCATTAACCTTCTTTCATTTTTTCAAGGTGGACAACCCTTTTTATTCTGATTTTTCATTTGCAATGGTGCTTCCTTGATAAATAATTTCTCATTCAAATCAATTCAATTTTGGACAAATAAATATACTAAATTCATGAACTCATTTAGGAGAGTATGAATCAATCATTGTTCATCTAATTTAGTGTATAGAACTTAATTAATTTTTTGTCCCAATATGTGTTCACAACACTTTATTAAAACCCAACTTCTAATAATAAATTGATATAGATCGACTATTTATGTATATACTATCAATGTAATTTTTTACGGTATTAAAGTATTTTATGACTTCTACAATTGAATGATTTAAATTATAAAAATAAGTCCAAAACAAACTCAAAATGATTGGATTGCACCAAAATGAACTGCAGAGAAGCCTCGCCATGTAATAAAGCGCACTTGAGGCACGTGAAGATTTTATAGAAGGTTTCGGATTTTTCTGGAATTGTAATCATAGCAGGTAGCGGACACACTCCAATCTACACTCAGACCTACGTGTATGTGCTTATATTCACATTTCACACACACACACACACACACACACACACACACACACACAGGGCGGTGCGGTGCAATAATTTCAAGGAATTAGAGTTAAATCAGCTGATTGACATATGAATTCTGAACCCCCAATAGACTATGTTTATTTGTTCATTTTTCTAATTTTTCTCTCCATTCTTTTCTTCCTTTCAATTTGGCCACTTTTAGTTGATTTTTTGTTTAAAATTTTTAGCTACTTTAATTTTAATTTTTTTATATTTATTGATTTTTTAATTTTCATCAAAATATTATATTTTTTCGGTTCTTCATAATAAGAGGAATCTGAATATATAAAATTTTTTGTTCAAATATGAAAAAAAATGGAAAACCTTTCTTTTTTGTATTTTGGTGATTTGTTTTTTAAATTAGATGAAATTTTTAATATTTTCAAACTCCTCTCGTTAAAAAAATAAAAAAATATAAAATTTTGATCTCTATGTTTTATTTTTATTATGTAAGATAACTATATAGTCCTTTTATTTAATTAGGATTGTTTAGCAATCTTACATAGTAAAAATAAAAAATAGAGAATCAATTTTCTATAGAAATCATCCTAATTTGGCCTAGCCGTTTTTGAGTTTTTTTTTTAACTATTTTGGTTTGAGTTTTCTCGTTTTAAAAAAAAATTAACTTTTTGATCAAAATTTTATATTTTTTTGATTTTTCCTGAAGAGAGAAATTTAAAAATAACAATTAAATTTTATATTAGCAATTATCTTAAAATAATCGTTATTTATTTTACCAAAAGGGTTTATATGTTGCAAAGTATTTTAGGTTGTGAGTATTATCATTGTTCTACTTCAGGGATGCTATTCAGCGTATGTATTTCAAATAAATTTAGTACTTTCTCTGTTTTAATTTCTTTGTCTATTTTGATAAATTTATTTTTTAAAGAGTCAAAAATGCTACTCCATATTAAAAGTTTTAAATTTTGTCCCATCTAAAAAACTTAAACTAAAAATTTTCTTTAATAATTTAAAATTACCTAAAAACAAAAATTGAAAAAAAATTGACAAACTAATATTTGTTGGTTAACTTTTTAAAACGACAAAACTTCTCTGCAATCTAAATTTTGGATTGTACAGTGTAGTTCAACAATTTTGATTCTATTTTGATTATTCAAAACGTTCAGAATGTAGTTCTCATCGAGAAGTTCACTACTATAAAAAAATCACGTTGATCATATACAAATCAATAATAGATCAATATCAATTTATATCAAGATAATTGAGTATAATTATATTTGTCACACTCATTTATTAAATCATATAATAGTATTGAGCGGATATTGATTTGTATCTGATCAACATGATTTTTTACAATATTGATCTTCATGATAGAGCCTTTATTATAACGTTTTAGATCATCAAAATGGACCCAAGATAGGACTAAAAATGCTTGTCCCAATGGATAAATAAAGTGAGAATTGTTTGTCCCATTTGACTCTCACTCTCACTCTCACTCTCACTCTCATAAATAAAAGAAAAAAATTAAAGGATCTAACGGTTTAGATATAATCTTTGCCTTTAATTGCTTTTTTTCTTTATCATCTGCAAATAAGTCCCTAAAACTTTAATCCAAATACAACATTGGCTATTGTTTAATTTATTTATTTATTTTCACAGGGACAAAAAAATAGTTTTATATAATTTTCTAATATGCATAAATTATAACAAATTGATAATAATAAGTGGTTGTACTAGCTAAAATGTGCATGCCCCCCAATGATGACTAAAGCTGATGTGGGGAAAAATATCCGGAAGATCGCCTTAAGAGCCACAACGCTATCTCGCCTAAATTTCTTGATCACCCGTTTGGTCATAGCCAGTTTGCCACCTCGCCAAAATATTAATGAGCTCCTTTCTAATGTGCTATTGGGTAAGATCTCTTACATCGCTGGAGCAGGTTACTTGTTCACAAGTACTCCATCTATATGAGACTCCTTCTCCACAAAGGCACCTATGATTACGGAATGATCTCCATATGGAATTCTCTTATTTTATCTCTGAAATCTCTGGGATCTCTTTCTATACTTATCCTCCCGAAGATCAAGCATACTTTCCTTATACGGCTCTCTATTCTCTATCTATATAAAGGCCACTCCTCCATTATAAAAAGGTATGACTTACCCCATGCATATACGCTCTTATAGTTCTGTCTTTACATTGCTTTCATCGTGCTCGCCTTAGTCTGATTGCCACGCCAGAGGGGTTTTGAGTGGCCTCACCCCGGCTAGATACGTTTGTTCAGTTGTTTGTAAAGGTCTCTCGAGTTATTGTTGAAGTTCAGTACCAAGGTGAAAAAAACAATTTTGATTGTTGGTTACTCGTCACAGTTTTATACCACAACAGTTTAGCGCCATTTGTGAAATGATAGGTGTCAGTTTCCTATGCACCTGCGCAGCCGTTGGGTACCTGGACCAAATGCCAGCAGCCTTTTAGATTATAGAGCTTGTCCAATGGCCAACACTAGCCAAGCTCCAAATTTAGAGGGCCTCGATCGTGAGATACACGATATGGCCGAATAGATGAGAATTATGAATGAGAATAATGCCCTCCTTATACAGCATTTCGCCGTAAACAATCTGCCACCTCTTCCCCCAGCACCGGTTCCAAAAATCCATCGATCTTGCTGCTCCCACTGTTTGTGCGATGACTCCCAAAACAATCGGAGCACTGGTTGAGCACAGGATAGGCGACATCGATCGCCAAGCCCTCAACATAGGCAAAAAAGGAGCCCAGTTTTGTCAGAATCCCAATCATCCAGCAAAACTTCTAAAGTAGAAGGCGGGGAAGTCAAGAGACAAGGGGGGTCTCCTTGCCATAACGACCAGGCGCTCGGATGCCAAGACAGATCCACCACTCAAAAATTTAGGGACCTCGGCGCCCGTATTGATGCCATCAATATAGGTATGAATGTGCTGGTAATTATGGATGCTTTGATCAAACAAACTGACCAGCCATTCAGAGAAAATGTGATCAGAACTCGGGTCTCTTCTAGATTTAAGTTGCCTACTCAGCTCGAAATCTATGAAGGGAAGACAGATCCTATGGACCACTTGGATTCATACAAAAACCTAATGTCGCTATAAGGATACTCTGATGAAGTGATGTGCAAAGCATTCTCTACTACTCTAAAAGGATCTGCAAGGTCATGGTTTAGAAAGTTGACTCCAGGAACCATTGATACATATGGAGACCTAAGTAGGCTCTTCATCGCCAATTTTATGAGCTGCCGAGTCAGACAGAAGAATGCTTCCCACCTTTTCACCATTCACCAAAAGGAGACTGAAAGCTTGAAAGATTATGTGAAGTGATTTAACTAGGCCATTCTAGAAGTAGAGGATCCCAGTGACAAGGTGGTGATAATGGCTATAATAGAGGGACTTCTCTCAAGACCATTATTTGATTCCCTTTCAAAGAACATCCCTAAAACCTTATCGACTCTCCAAAGCAAGGCCAACAAGTATATTTCCGCGAAGAAGTTGGCTGAGGCTAAACGGAGGAGGCAAGGAAGACATGATAAGAGGAAGAACTTGAGAACAGGTGAGTAGATTATAGAGATAAAGCAAGGAACAAAAGGCTTGATTGAGATTTAAGGCGATAAACCAATTACAAACGTCCTCATACCCTACCTCATCGTCTTGAATTGGTGCTACCACCCCTTAATGCCCCTATAGCCCAAGTGCTAAAAAATATTAAGCATGAAAATTTGTCAAGTGACCAGGATTGATCAAGATTGATCCCTAAAAAAGGAACAAAAGCAGATATTGTGAGTTCCACCGAGACCATAGACATAACACGAAAGATTGCTTCCAACTAAAAGAAGAGATATTTGACCTTATCAAGAAGGGTTATC
>CM018892.1:8935412-8940412 GCA_009663005.1 Actinidia chinensis
TCGTAGCTCGGCCACCTTTGCCTCCAACCTTGCCATGTCCTCATTTCTCTTCTGAAGCTCGAGGCTAGTTCTTTTGGCCTCCTCAAAAGATTGGGCCAAAAGCCCTTCTAGCTCTATGGCTCGATTTTGAGCTCGAACCATCTCCAGTTCGGATGACTCCACCTTGATGAGCTAGAGGGAGGCATCATTCCCCAGATCCCTACACCGGATGACATGGGAAGACCCGAGCACGATCCCCTACTATAAATAAGTTTCTATAAGCACTGAGAAAAAAAATTGTGACCACTTAATCCAAAAAGAGTTTGTCTACCTTCTCTTTGTCAGCAGGGAGGATTACCCCAGAAAAAATCTTATCTGCCATGAAAGGACTTGCGTACACAGAAGCTCCTTCACCCAAAATCTCTCAAGTTTCTTAGAAGAAGGCCTCTTGGAAGATTTCCCCCTCGGGAGCTATTGGTGATGTGATCCCTCTGCTCCCCGCCTTGCTAGGTTTGGCCTTTTTGGCCTCAAGCAGCGGTACAACCTCTTTTCCCTTGGAGTAGTCGACAACCAAGTCCTATATCTTATCTCAGGGCCATTTTTCTCGGATCACCACCCTTGTATTGGACAAGGTGGCGACCTTAGATACCTCCTTACTCTTTTTATCATCCACCTTTTTGGCAAGCTTTGACAAAGTAATTCTCTTAGACATCTTTTCATAGCAAAAATAGACATCAAATATTAATACGAGGTAAAATATTTTAATAAATAAAAGGTTAGAGTTAGTACCATTCAATCTTAGCTTTAGGGGAGCCTTGAGTTAGATAATGACTCTGACCTAGAATTCGAGCTCGGGCCTGAACTAAAAGGGCCTAAACCTAAGGGGTCTGGGACTTTTCCCCTTAGCATCCTCAGCATGGTTAAAGCAAGAAAGGTAGGTAAAATCCTCCTACATTCCTTATTAATGATTCCTAGATATTCTATGGATTCATCTCGGGGGCTCTCGTTATGAGGAGATTCATCTCAGAGACGAAGGGACTCACCCTCGTCGCCTGATGTAGCAACCGCGCCATCCCCAGATGTGTCTTTATCTCTGCCACTAGAGGATGCCTCACCATGACTTGGGGCAAAGAAACAATGGAATGTTCTAGAGTCAAGAACATCGGGAACACTGAAATATCCCCTAAGCCCTATATTTCGAAGAACCTTCCTTGTCCTTACCTCTTTGGTATCGATCAAAAGGGGCAATTTGTTGCAACATTTATATGAAAAAAGGAACATACTTATAAGTTTATGGTGAGATGGTAGATAATAAAAATGTCATAAAAACAATACTAACCTGGGCTGCCCCATACTCTTGGCACCCGAGGAACTTCATCTGAAGTAGTATTCAGAAGAATTTCCCAATTATCCCCAGAGATGAAGAAGAATCTGTTCTTCCAACCTTTAACATTGCTCGGTGACCCCTTAAGTACGTTCTTTCCTAGCCTTACCTTAAAATAAAGCCACCTTGAGTCTGGCTTTGGATTCTTGAACAAGGTGTAAAAACACCTGAATTCATTGAGAGACATATAACATCTATAAAATTGCCATATCGCCAGTACGCAGATGACACATCGCCAAGCATTGGGAGAAATTTGAGCTGGACAAATGTTGTAGAAACTCAAAATTCTCCTAATAGTGGGGTGGACTGGGAACCTGAGTCCAGAGGGGAAAGTAGCCTCATAAAAGGCCACCTCTCCTGGGCGAGTAGACAGGATAATCTCGCCCTCAACCAGGATTCTAGCTTGAACCCCCATCGACAAAGAATATGTTTTCCACAGGTGATCTAGATCACCCTGAGTCATGGTACTAAGTAGATCATCAAGGGGAGAATGAGTGACCAATCCTGGGTCACCCCTATGATCAGAGGAGTCATTCCCGAGAAGGGATGCCTCAGGAAGATTTTCCATTGACGAGGAAGAAAGCCTATTCGTTTCATCAATCATATATGATGACCCTTCTCCTAGATGTTCGGATATCCAAGATGGCAAGGAATCCTCTAAGTTTTCTAGGTCACCTACTCTAGACCTACCAGACATACACTAATGAGTTAGGGTTAAAAGTGAAACTAGCAATTGCACTTATTGGAAAACTAGGACGAAAATTTAAGGCGAGCCGAATAGGGCCGAGATGCACAACGGAGTAGGAGCAACAGTTTGATTGTAGATGCAAAAGAGTACAAATCATTAAGGTGACCCTTTATTTATAGAGAACCCCAAGGGCTAAGATCCAATTACTACTACGATTAAGATTGCACGACGTTCTGAATTCTGAGGCCAAAACTGTCATTCCCGCCAAAGTACTTTCATCCCCGCCTGGGAGCTGTTTTTATTAATGAACCAGTACACGTGTCATGCAATCTGAATACACATTTAATACTGTAACTTGTAGATCCCAAGTATTCCATCTCGGGATCTCGAGTTGGGGGGCTACTGATGTGGGGAAAAATATCCAAGGTAGGAAGATCGCCTTAAGAGCCACACCGTTATCTCGCCTGAATCTCTTGATCACCTGTTTTGTCATAGCCAGTTTGCCACCTCGCCAAAATATTAATGAGCTCCTTTCTAATGTGCTATTAGGCAAGATCTCTTACATCGCCGGAACAGGTTACCTCCATAAGTACTCTATCTATACGAGACTCCTTCTCCACAAAGACACCTATGATTACAGAATTATCTCCATATGGCATTCTCCTATTTTATCTCTGAAATCTCTGGGATCTCTTTCTATACTTATCCTCCCGAGGATCACGCCATACTTTCCTTATATGGCTCTCCATTCTCCATCTATATAAAGGCCACTCCCTATTATGAAAAGGTGGGACTTACCTCATGCACATACGCTCTTATAGTTCTATCTTTACATTACTTTCATTGTGCTCGCCTTAGTTTAATTGCCACGCCAGAGGGGTTTTGAGTGGCCTCCCCCCGGCCAGTTATGTTTGTTCAGTTGTTTGCACAAGTCGCCCGAGTTATTGTGGAGGTTCAGTACCAAGGTGAAAGCAATTCTGACTGTTGGTTGCTCGCCCAAATTTTATACCACAACAAAAGCCATTTGGGCCTGGAAGACAGAAGGGTGTGTTTGGTAGGTAAGAAACTTATGAAAGAAAAAATGAAGAAAATATGGAATGGGATTTAGACTTTGGGCTAGTTAAAAAAATTAAGTTTTTTTAACTTTGAATTTAAAAGGTAAAATAAGACCCAAAAAAAATTATTTCTGTTATTTGGGTAGTTAAGAAAACTAGCTATTTCGATAATAAACTTTTATAAATTCACTTCAAACACACATAAAAACGAGAATTTTTTAGCATAATAAACTACAAAAAAACATAGGAGCCTTAGAGCATCTCCATTGGTATAGTTAGTAGGTGTGTTAGTGAGTGTGTTAGTATGGATTAGCTAACCAATTATTTTTTTCTCTTTATTGGTATGGTTAAGGGTGTGCTGAATGGGTCTCACCACTCCTTGAAACTAGATACTTAGTTAAATTAAGCTAGCATATTAAGGCCGCAGTTAGTATGAAAGATGGCTACAGTTAGTAGTTGATGTAGAGCAGTTAGTAGTTGCAGCAGTTAGTAGTCTGTAACAAAGGATCAATGATATACAAGAAAACTATATTTTCTAATTCAAAGTTTGTCTTGGTATCAGAGTTATTGGTTACTTTTCTTCTCTGTTTTCTTTCATTTGGTTTTCATTTCTGATTCTATTCTTTTGCTAGCTTCTAATGAAACTTCAGAATCTGAGAATCCTGAAAATTCAAGATCACCAATTAGCAAATCCGTCATTGATGAACCTTCGAGTCCTAATTTTCTTCATCATTCTAATGGCCCAGGACTTATTTTAGTATCACAATTTTTAACAGGAGATAACTATGCCTCTTAAAATTGAGCAATGCTAATTGCTCTGTCAATCAAGAACAAGATTGGATTTATTGGTGGATCCATCACAAAACTTGAAGATAATGATATGAACCTTCTTAATCCATGGATTACAAATAACAATGTAGTTATTTCCTGAATTTTAAACTCTGTTTCTAAGAAAATTTCTGCAAGTGTGATTTTTTCTGATTCTGCATATGAGATTTAGCTTGATCTTAAGGATTGATTTCAAAAAAGGAATGTACCTAGAATTTTTCAATTACGTCGAGAATTGATGAACCATATTCAAAATCAAAGCCTTGTTAGTGTCTATTTCACTAAACTAAAGATCATATGGGAAGAATTGAACAATTACAAACTAACATGTTCTTGTGGTAAACGCATTTGTGGAGGAGTCAAGAAGCTCAACTCTCATTACCAAATGGAATATATCATGTCTTTTCTTATGGGATTACATGATTCTTTTGCACAAGTCAGAGGTCAATTACTCCTTATGGATCCTTCTCCCATAAACAAAGTCTTTGCTTTAATTTCTCAAGAAGAACATCAAAGGAAAGTAGGTGTTCATACAAATTGAAGTTCTAATTCTAATGATACTATGGAATTTGTTGTCAAGAATGATAATTCAAGGAGGTTTTTAGATGTTGGCAGTTCTTATAAATTAGGGAATTCAAATTTTGGAGGAATTTTTTGTGATATCGCAGTAGTTATAACCACAATACTTCTAACCATAATTCTGGAGGATATAAAGGACAGAAAAATGATAGGCATTTTTTGTATTCATTGTAATTTTCATGGTCACACTATTGAGAAATGTTACAAAGGTCATGAATATCCACCTGGTTTCAAGCCAAGATCAAGAGAAACTCATACAATTTCTAACAATCATAATGCTATTAATCAAATCTCAAACCAGTCTTGTTCTAGTTCATAGGTCTGGACCGATCAACAGGAATGTGTTAGATTTTTTTTTACAAATCTCAATAAAAATTAGTATCAACAATTGATGTCCATGCTTTCCAATCATTTGAACATTTCTACCAAAGAGCAGCAAAACATTCCATATGTTTCTTACACCATAAGTATATGCTTCTCAGTCTCA